>JANHFM010000773.1:397931-418919 GCA_032468115.1 Grayia smithii
GGGTGGTCTGGGGTGGAGATGTACAGCTGGGTATCATCAGCGTACTGATGATACCTCACCCCAAAACCACGAATGATCTCACCCAGCGATTTCATGTAGATGTTAAAGAGCAGGGAAAGAGAACCGACCCCTGTGGCACCCCATGTGATAATATTTAGGACTAAAAGCTAAAAAGAAAACAAAAACACCAGAACATCACCAGGAATCAACACTCAGATCAGCAGGAATTACCACCAAGAGCAATACCAGACAAAAAAAATCAAGCATGATTAAACAATATCCTAATCAACTACCAATTCAGACATAATTTCTGTTTTAATTGTTTAAATTGGTTTTGTAATATGCTTTAATGGTACATTTTTGTTGTACACTTCCCAAAGTCACTTTGTGTGAGATGGGCAGCCATATAAATTTGATAAACAAACAAAAAATAATAAATTATATCCATGGTTTATTTCTAGTATAAAGAAGCAAAGATGACTTAGTGTTTGTACCTGTTTGTGTATGGTATTTTATACAGCACTACAGAATATCTCCCTACTGAATTTTCCTATATTTTATATCATGACATTTATACATGATGTAGATGTTTGTTAACTGATGTTATCAGAATGACGTATTCATATTTCCTTCAGAGTTTGTTGCTGATGACCGTTGCTACTATTACTGTTATGACAGCTTGATGATGTTGAATAGCCATTACAGTAATGGCTTTCTTATTATTTCAATGTACTATCTGTCAGACATGCATCATTATTTTGGAGTCGGCAAGCATCTCAGGTGAAAATTGTATTGCTAACCAGTATTTCAGTTGATTGTGAAAATTGTCCCTTAAAGCTAGGCAGAATGGTATCAGCTGGGACTTCCCAGTGAACAGAGAAAGGTAGCAAAACATGCTAAGCCTTGTTCCCTAAGCCTATGTTTTACCATATCAACTCAGTCCAGATTTAATTTCATTGAATCAGGATCATGTATGATAATTTTTTATCAAAATGAACCTAATTTGATTGAGATCTTATCCAGTGAAAATTTTTATGTTATGATCATCATAGATAAATTGCTAAAAAGGCTTCATTCATGGTAATTGAAAATTGTTGGAGTTGTAATTCAACACATCTGGAAGAGCTGTTAGTGAGGGTATGTAATAATCTGGCCAGCACTATGGTAGTTTTGGTCAAAATAACTATATTTGAAGCCCCCTCTTTCTTTAAATAATTAGTTTTCAGATTAATGCTTTACATCACTCTTGGCAGCTAAATAATTTGTGCTTTCACATTTTAACTCTTGTCATTATTCCTTGCGAGAAAAAGTTATAGGAAGCAGATAATTAAAAGCATAATGTTTATTTTAATAAATGCATTCTTGAGGAGGAGATTTTATGTAAAGGCAAGATTAACTTTGTTACTGACTTTTTCCTTTTATTTTTTAAAGGTATATAAAAAGAAAACTGAAGCTGCTAAGAAGGAATATCTGAAGCAGTTAGCTGCATATAGAGCAAGCCTTGTATCAAAGGTAACATGGGTTTCAGTTGTCATCGAATTTTGCAGGCTGAAACTATGAGGAGGACTGGAAATAAAAAATAGTCACTACAAAGTTGACTTCTTCAACCTGGTCTAGTGTAATGTTGGACTTCAGATATCAGAATTCCAGTCTAGTGATTGTCACAACTGCCAAGCAGCAGCTTTACCAGCTGACTGTTTTGACATATTTTCCTAACATGTCTAGCATATTTTATTTTGTTTGGATCATTTTAAAAATGGCCATATTCATTTAAAAATGATGTTAGAAATATATACTAGTATAATATTGGAAAATGTGCCAGAGCATTCTCAAACCTTTTTGCCATTCTGAAAGTTGCCACTGGTAAATGAACAGCTCCACTGAAATTAATCTTGAATGCTTTATTTGAATCTTGAATATTTTATTGGCCAAGTGTGATTAGACACAGAAGGAATTTTTACTGGTACAGAAGCTCTCAATGTACATGCAAAGCAACAGAATCATCATCATTGTTATTGTACGAAAGTGGTTTGTAGTCCACTTGCTTGATATATAGGAGTGAATAAATAAAATATCAATTCATAAAGCATTCTAGATAATGCTATTCAGATTATGAAATTATTTAAAATACTGATGAAACTTTTTCATTGTTCTAAGTTGCAACTTTTATTAGTTTTGCATGTAGTTTAACAAATTATACAGCATTTTTAAAGATATATATATATATATTATTTCTATTTATATCACGCCCTTCTCCGGAGACTCAGGGCGGCTTACAGTTTCGAGCACAACTCAAGTGCTCAGCAAATAGATATGGTGAGCTGCAGCTCTGTTTCTAAAAAACAAGCACTTTTCATTACTTACCCATAGCTTTTGTTGTTGTTACGGTTGAGCTGGCTAGATTTGTCACTTCATCTGTTGAAGAGATATTCCTAAATGCTTTGTTTCCAGTTCCAACAGAATACAACATAAAAATCCATCCCAAGAAATTTAAAAGATAGGAAACCCATATCCACTTCAATGTTCCCTGTTTCTCCCAAAATAAGACCTCCCTGGATAATAAGCCCAATCAGGCTTTTGAGCATATGAAATAAAATAAGCCTCCCCCCCCGAAAGTAAGCCCTTCCCAAAAATAAGCCTTCCCCGAAAATATTAAACCACATGCGCAGCCGGTCCCTGCCATTTCTTCTGGTTAGGGTTAGGGTTAGGGTTAGGGTTAGGGTAAGGGTTAGAGATAGAGTTAGAGATAGAGATAGAGATAGAGCTGGAAATCAGGTAAGACAGCAAGAGGAGCTCCGTCTTGCTCCACACACCCAAAAATAATAAGACCAAAATAAGGCCAATCACTTATTTCGGGGTTTAAAAAAATATAAGACAGAGTCTAATTTTCTGGGAAACAGAGCAAAATAGTGCCTTTGTCTGTGTGTCTATTAACTTTTTTTTTTGCTGCCCATCTCTCCCCAAGACAACTCTTACAGTGAGTGATAATTTTCCAGACTTTCAAGCAGAATTATTTTTCTTCAAATGCCAGGAATTTGGGACCTCCAACATGGAAACCAGGCATTATACTATTGAGTTATGATCCATTTCAGTATCTCAGATATGTGGTAACAAATAATTTATAATCTTTCAGCCCCTGAAGAATAGGTTCATTATAAGGTGGATGCTTACCCTCAAGTTTCTGAGAATCATGCATAAAGATAATGCTTTATAGTCATGTTTGGTTCAAGGATTTCTACATTGCATTCCAGATGGCTGATTTGTGATGGCTGATTCTCTTGAGTTCTAGTAACTAACACAGGATGGTTAGTTAATGTCCTATTATGCATTATCAGACCCCCAAAAAACCAAAAACAAACCTAAGATCTGACTGCCAGGGCTTCATGCTTATTCTTCTAAATATATGTAATTCTTATACCCTAAAATATAGAATAGCAGATACATTTTTATACAATTTATAAAGATTAAATTACTGGTATCTTCAAAACAGAAGATAATTTCTGAACTCACACAGAAAAATAATTTTCTCTTCCTCAGAAGTTTAAAATATATTAGATTTTGAATTAATATACTTAAACTTTTCTTGCTAAATCCTAAAAATATAGTTTTTAGATTTTTGTTTAACTTTGTAATAATTTAGTGGCTTTCCTTGTGCCCCTTGTATCTTCATCCTTCAGCACAAATTCTTAGGATTTTTACCCTTAGGGAAATTATAAACATTATGAACTGTATGGAAATTACACACATACACACACAAAGACATCCCTCCCTCTTTTCAAATTATTGCCAGCAGTATTTACGGACTTCATGCAATATCCATTCTTTCCTAAATTAATGTTTTTGTTTGTTTCCTTTTTTATTTGGGTATAACTTGAATCAGTTGTACTTTGACTCCGAAACTGGTGGCAGGGTTCTAAAACATTCGAAGAGTTTTCAGCTCTCTATAGTATGCAATATTTGGATGGAACAAGTGTTACGAATCACTCATAAAATGAACTTTATAAAGAATTAAATTCTATTAACATTTTTATTGGTATAATAATGAAATACCATTGACATGTTCTATTTTTTTGGTGCAACTTTTGCCTTAGTTTTTAAAAAGCAGCACACATATTTTTCGCCTTTTCAAATATATTTTTTTCTGTGTGCATAAATGTGTACATGTACCACTCTGCAGAAATGAAAGGCATACTCTTACCTATACACAGAGAATTGAATTTCCTTTATCATTTCCATTTAATTTTGTGCAGTTTACTGGAGAAAATACATTTTTGTTGCTATCATTATTAAAGCTTGATGGGGCAAATGAAGTTATCATTTTTTTTCACTGTACATTATTACAGATAATGAAGCAATTTCTGTAATGTGCATATATGCTGATTGGTGGTGATGGTGCGTATATCAGAAAGAATACAAATGGCTCTCACAGGCTCCAGTGACCCTAGAAAGCTTAGAATCGCATTAAACTTATTTTGACTTGAAAATGGAGCAAATGTGACATGGAGGTCATAGAATAAGTGCATATAGGAAACATCCATTGTTTGTTTTGACATAGAACCATTTGCTTTCAAAAGAAGATTTTTATCAATTTTTTTCCTGGCATATTTCAATAGTTATTCCCTCAACTTTTCCTTAAGATATAAATTACTGTTCAGGTACATATCTGCTGGCAAGCCCTTGGGAGTTAATACTGTACTCTTTACTGCATTATGTGAGCACATCAAGTTTATAATATAGGTATTAGAAAATAACAATGCAGGAAACTGAGAAAAAAATTATAGAAGCTCTTTTTATGTTAACATTATCGGTGTCTTGTATCTCAGGATAACTGCGCATCTCAGACTTCTACTAATTGATGGTGGGTTTTTTCTTTTTTCTTTTTTAAATAGAGCTACAATGAACCTGTGGATGTTAAGGTATCCCAGCAACCTCAGATGATGAGCCCAAAGCAGCCAGTATTCCATGCATCCACACAGCCTCATTCAGCAATGTACTTAGGTTCCCATTACCACCAACAAACAGGAATGAATCCTCATATAACCGCCATACATCCAAATATTCCAAGGAATATAGCACCTAAACCTAACAACCAAATGCCAGTGACTGTTTCAATAGCCAACCTGGCTGTAACTCCTCCACCAACCCTTCAGATGAGTCCCCCAATTCATCCACATCTCAGTATACAACAACATCAGACACTTACAATGCAACAATCCCTTGGAAATCAGCTGCCAATGCAAGTGCAGTCTGCTATACATTCACCAACAATGCAACAAGTAAGTTCTTGCCGAATTTTAAGCTGTTACCACCCAATATATGTCATGAATAACTTATTTTGTTTACTTAATCAGTTTATGTAGTTAAATTAGGAAACTCAGCACATGAGCACTCCCTATTGACTTTTGTTATATGACATCTGCATCTTGAAGTAAAGTATTAAATATAGTTGTAGGTAAAGAATTGTTCTGATCTATAACTCTAGGTGTACGGACTATTCCACAAGCAATGACCCTAATAGTGGAGAGTATACCGTGTTTCCCCAAAAATAAGACCCTGCCTTATATTTTTTTGAACCCTGAAATAAGCGCTTGGCCTTATTGCCATGTGCTCAAAAGCCCGATTGGGCTTATTATCAGGGGATGTCTTATTTTGGGGAAAACAGGGTAGGTTTGCTTGCAAGAAAGAATTATAAAATGACATCATTTGAGAAACATTCGTGGGGGGGGGGATTTATTGGGGATGTTCATATAGTGATGATTCTCAGTTCTCAGCAAGTTATAATCTTTGGAGAACATTTTTCTCCACAGTGAAAGAACAACTGGATGCTCAGCTCCTTAACTATAGGAAACATTCCAGTCTCAATATATTGTGTGGAAACTGGCACAGTCATATCATAATTCTGTTGAGTATATCTCAATTTAACCTACTTGATACATATTTCTGAACCTAAATTTCAGTTGGACATTCTGATTTAAACCTGAATCTAAAGCAGAGCACATTTTCCTATTTTAGAACATATACCACAACTGTATTCAATTCCCGTATAATGTCTCTAAGCTAAGAAGTGGGTAATAGCATAGAAGTAGAAATATTATAGAAGACCCTAGCTTTCACTACTTTATTGTAATGAAGAACTATGGGTTGCACTATTAGTTCTGTTAGAGTATGGTATTATTTAATTTGACAAAGTATAATAGAAGTGCCATCATATAATTTATATCATAGCCTGAAATTAAGATTTTATATGTATTGTATCCTTTTTTGTAAGTCCTTGTACTATGTGTTATTCAGATGTTTTAAGTTAGCACATGCCAAAATTACCTAACCTTTTTCATAAGCGCAAACAGATTAGATTTTTTCCCACTGTGCTTTAACTTACATATGATTAAAATGAATCCATTATGTTCCCTTTTCACCTAGAGAGTTGGCCTCTATCTGAAGTTTCTCATTGGTCGTATTTTCTTCTAAATTAATTAGCAAAAAAAAAAATCGTAACAGGCTAACTAGTTAAGTTTTTTATAATATTCATAAGTAAAAACAGCTATGCTTTTTCTTTGTAGTTATCATAAATTGGTCATATTTTCTTCTAAATTAATTAGCAAAAAAATTCACAACAGGCAACTAGTTAAGTTTTTTATAATATTCATAAGTAAAAACAGCTATGCATTTTCTTTGTAGTTATCATAAATTTAAGTATACCTTATACATTTATTTTCAAGTAAAACTATTTGATAATGAGTTCTAGGAAATAAATCACATAAATATGGAGGTCTTTATTTGCACTGCTAATGACTTTTTGTAACTTACCGTAGATTTTCCTACTTACCCATAAAATGTAAATATACGTAGTTTTCCTTAAAACAGAATAAAAATATACTGTGGTTCAAAAAAAACCTCATTTTGATTTGTAATGTATTTCTTGCATTGCAATATTATACAGGCTAACTTACTGCATGCAGAATAGGAGAGTTGCAAGGAACCTTGAAGGTCTTCTAGTCCAACCTCCATACTTTGTTTTTTAAGCAGTATACAAATATTTTGAGATCAGCATCCTTCCTAAATTTTGATGTTCTGGCTAGGAGTCAGCTTATTTTCTTACCTGTGTCCCTAAGTCAAATTGCCTATTTGTACCATTTATGTCATGTGTATATTTGTAATTACAAAAAGCTAATTAAAACAGTCTGCCTCTTCCCAAAAAACTTGGACTAGGGGTTCCATAATTCCTAGTCAGGTTTAGCAATACAGATTTAAAAATGTTGTGGCTTCATGTGTGGAGATATGCCAAGAGAATTATCATTCCCCAGTGACTGGGACATAATAAATTGCACCATCATATGTAGCCTGTTCTAATTTCCTAATAAGAACAGGAAATCAAGGTATTGGGCAGAAACTAAGTGACTGAGTGCAGTGATGGATTGAACCATAGGAAATTGAAAAAAGTAGTATAACTAACCAAGATAAATACTTGCTTAATTCTGCACTATATACTGAAACACATGAAAATATGAAATCATATGGAGCTGTATATGACTATATCTAAGGGAAAGAGGCATGTAACCACTATCTAAAAACACTAATCTTCTGGTAGAACCACCAGTAGTGGAGGCAGGAAATGACAAGTAATATGGTGGAAAGATCATTGTCTAAGCATAATTCTAGCTTCTTCATCTTTCACCTTGGAAAGCCATAGGGTGGAAAGTCTTTATTTTCAGATTTTTGTCAACTTGAAAGAGACAACATGTGTTTGCACTAGGGAAGAAGAACATAAGTAAAAATTTTATATATTGAGTAATGCCTGATAACAAATGTATCAAAAGTGGGATTTTTGTTCTAATCATAGTGATATAGTGTAATTGATGAGATATAAGATGTAAACATTGAAAAGCACTGTTCTTATAACATCATATTGAAAAAAAACTTTTCTTATCTCTGTAATCTCTGCATGATAGGAAGATACCTACACAAACATAAACACAGACAAACACACACACACATGAATTTTATTATCCTTGTATTAGTCAGCTACTGCTTGTTTTTAATTCCCATGACAAACGGACATGGATTTCAAATATATTCATTTCCACTCTTTTACAACATTTTTTTCTTTAGCATTATGATTATGCACTAGCTTTTAAAGAAAATATTGGCTTGTTTTGTCTACAGTTTTAAAATTCAGTAAGTATTTGGTTGTATTTCATTTCTTTTAGCCACTTCCACTGCTCACTCCCTCTCGCATTGTTTTTCTGAATGTGGTTTAGAAGAAGGAGAAAAATCATTAATATCTGTCAACTGTCCTTATAACCTTAAGGGAGAATCTTTGTGTGATATCACACAGACAGATTTTCAATTTCCTTGTGTAATAAATAGATGCTTTAGAATTTGGATGTAATTTAAGAGTTTAAAAAAACATCACATTGAGATTGATGAATAAATCAGTTGTGAAGACAAAACATAGATGCCTGTTGAAAATACCTCTCTAGACAGGCAGGAAATGAAATTAGTTCCTGGTAAAGTGGGAAGATGAGGGTCACTGTTTATGTTTTGCTGGAAGCTTTTTTGTACTTGCTATAGACCCACACAAAACCCCCAAGTAGGGATACAGAAATCTAATTAAAGAGCAAATGTGCCATCTGACGTCAAATTAATCTTTATCAAGTGCCCTATTTTTATTTCAGCATGGAGCTAGGAAATGAACCTTAAAATTCAAGGCATGCCACAAAATGGTTGTTGATCTTATCTTGGGTGGAACACTGCATAACATTTACCACTGTGTTTTTAGTTCATAAAGTTTCAGTTTTATGATTTTTAAAACAATTGCGTGCAAAGCTCTTCTACTAATACCTGTTTGTGTCAGAATAGTTTACCTGACCTTTCATGAGCTGCTCTTGGAGTAAGTAAAAGAACAATTTGAAACTCTTATTTTCTCAGTTTGTATTTCTGATATTTTCCCATTACCGTTGTGATATAGTTTTAATAAGCAGTATTATACCAAGAAAATTGTCAAATTAAATCTAAGACACTGAAATATTAGGATGTAGTTTCATTTATCCTACTGTTTTGCAATTAACGATAGAAAAAGAAACTCTTCATTAATAAGGAAATCTGCTTAAAAATTTAAATGACAGCTTATTTATTCTTTCTTGAGCAGAAGCCGAAAAGTAGGCTATTAATTCAATAAGTCTTTGCTTATTGTTCTCAGTATTAATAAATATAGCTTTGTTTGGGAAACAAAATATAAAAGAGCAATAACAGAAAGTAAAGAACAACAAAAATAGAAAGTAAATGAACTAATCAGAGCTTTCAGTTCCAAGACAGAAGACAGACAGATACAAAAAGATTTCAAAGCAGACATTTCAAAAATAGTCATGCAGTTGATTTCTGCAAGAGCTAGAGTTAAAAAAAAATGAACCGGCCCCATCTTCATTTCTTGTTTCAGAAGATGTTTTGATTCATGAATTACTGTGAATCAGTTCAATGGGTCAGTTGACTAATACAGAAGTTGGTAATCCAAAGATTGCAGATCAATTTTTGTGGAAATAAAAAGACCAACTTTTAATTTTTTAAAAAGCTGGGTTTTTAAAATCCCTGTTCTATGGGATTCCTCAGTTTAACCAGAGATGCAGTAGAACTCCTGATCCAGTATTTGGAAGATATAATAGGAATGGAGGAAACATATTAAAAGTTAACCTTCACAAAATGTAAATCCTGTTTGTATATAAACAATACAACTCCGTTCAACTCTAATGTTAGCTGTGGATAGTGACATATTTATTCCGAAGAGCATATCTATGAGTGAAGGTCCTTCTGTGTTCATAGCTCTTACTTTCAGATTCACAGTAAGATGAATTAATTGTTTGGAACTTGTCTTATATTATATTTTTTTCTTATTTTAACTTTGAATTCGATGAAGCACATTGAATTCTAAAATTGACATGGATTGCTTGCCTTTACTTGCTTTTAATTGCTATTAAAATGCAGTTAATCATGGCTGAATTATAATTATCAAGAAAGGAAACTAAATATGCATATGTGAAGAGGCTCAAAAATGATAAAGGTCACAAGTTGAAGATTTGATATCTTATACCAAAGAATACATTCATGGATATGTTGATTGAAAATATACATTAATCTTACAAATTTCTTTAATTAAATTTTGCACATAACAGTTTGATGAATATAGGGCTGGTTGTTGAAAATATTTCAAAGTATTCAGTTAATTTATTGGATGCACTTGATTTCTTGATGCACTTAGTTTTTTTGAATTTTTAAAGCTGGCATTTAATTGTATATCTTAAGTTAATTTTATGCAGGATTATACAAAACAGAAATGTCAGGATAAATTATGATATACGGATATTTAGTTAAATTTAATATTCTTTAAATAAAATATTAGCCTTAGTTTGTCAGATAGCACAATGTTTTTAGAAGGTATTAATCATTCTTTGATGCATACAATGAAAGACAAAGAAGCTGAGGTTTGCTTTATAAGAATACTTCAGATGATCTTTAACATTTGCCTGGAGAAAACTGTATTACTCTTTTGTTTCAAATGCATGTCTTGTGTTTTAGAGTATTCCCAAAACAACTCATAAATTACATGAGCATTATAATATTATAGTTTCACTTAAAATACAAGAAATCGTCTCTGTTAAAATCTCCAATACAGATTTATAGATTTAAAACAATATCCATTCTTAAGAATTGTTAACATACTACATTTAAATGCAGTTAAATGTTAACTTGGCAGTTAAAAGAAACAGTTATCATGTGGAAAAGTTTAAAAAGTATCCTAAGGGAAGAGCAGCATAGGAGATTAGGAAAGAATTATGTGTTATACAATTTAACAAGACATCACAGAACTAGGATAAAAATTAGCATATATGACTTATTTATATTAAAAAGAAATGTCATGGAATAAAATTTTTAAAAGACTGTTTCAGAGAAATATGACACCCCAAATTACATTCAGATGTTCTCAAATATGCTATGTACAGCAGTAAAATAAATACATTGTTTTTGCTTACTCATATTGTAGCCAGTTCTAATATTAGAGACATACTAATAGCATAATTTTAACTCTTATTATTTTCCACTGGAACACAAAATATCAAGTTTTTCTGAGCTATTTGTTTGTCAAAAAAACCCAAAAACCACACCTTTATATAGACCCTCAAATCTGTTTTGGAAATCTGGAATTCATTTAGAAGGGTAACTACTCTTTTCCTTTCTCCCTTTCTTCCTCCCTTTCCAATCATTATGTAGGCTGTATATATTTTATTTTAGTTGCCATATAGAAAAAATAATAATTAAAAAGCAGCTGAATTTAAACATTATCCCCTATTATAATATTAAACCATTCCTGAGATTAGTTGACAGGAGCCTGTAAATCTGGAAATACTGTAAGAACTTCCATTGATGGGCCACATGAATTGATTGCAGTTTATATTCGAGCAATTAAGAGCTCCATCCTTCATAAGTTCTGTATCTTGGCCTACCTGAAAATAAATAGTGCTTGAAAAGTTTACCCTTGTTAAATGAACCTCGCCTCATGAGCTACTCGTGAAATAGTAACATGAATAGTCAGTTAGAAACCTGTTGGTTTAAGTTAGGTATTTATTCTGTTTGCCAAATATAAACTAGTGAGAAGAGAGTGCAATTTCTGACAAATTTGTTCTGCTCAGTTAAACGGAACATTTACTTAATGTATCATCCTCTGATGTCCTTGGGAAGTTTCTTTTTAGGCTGGTTTGTTCTGTTTTCTCTGGTGTACATTAGTTGGTCTATTATGATACACAATAAAGCAGGTCTCCTGGCCTTTTGGCAGTAAAGCGTTCTTGAAAATCTGATCAGCTTTCTGATTTGGAAAACATTTAAACATGTTGAAAACAACAGCAAGTGGGGGGTTAGAGGGGGAGGGCTGTTGGTTTTTTTGCTACATTAGTCTAACAACGGTTAAAAAGCTTTAGTTGATTTTTTTTGTGTGTAGTTGAGAAAGAAGTGCAAATAAAGGAAGCAGCAGATGGTCCTTTTGTGGCTGAACCAAATAAAAGGGGTTTGAGAACAATAATTGTGAATAGGTGTAGTCTAATAAAACACTCAGCCACCTGCTGCCTGCCTCCTTCAAAAAGATTCTGTTGCATATTCTTGGAATTAACTAATAGAATATCCTTGGATTGAATTGAAATATGAGCTTCAAGAAACACACAAACCCTTCTTTTATTTTTGCATGTTGAATGCCCTGGGGTTTTTTTTTCTTTTTGGTTTTTTTTTTTAAAGCTTTAAAATGTTTTTGTTCTTTGTTTCAACATTTGTTGTCCGGCATTTGTCTTAACCAATTAAAATTATTGCCTGGAAAGCCACAAGTGCCCATCTATTTTCCTTTTGCTGCAAGTTTCAGAATGGCGAAGAACAACTCGGTACTTTATCAAGCTTTCCAATTGAGAGGTTAGATTTCATAATTAAACCTTGTTTTATTTTGTTTTTGTTTTTAGGGTTTTACTCTCCAGCCTGATTATCAGAATATTATCAATCCAGCATCTACAGCTGCACAAGTTGTTACCCAAGCAATGGAATATGTTCGTTCAGGGTGCAGAAATCCCCCAGCACAGACTGTGGAATGGAATAATGATTACTGCAGTAATGGGTGAGCAGGCAGTGTATGCCACCTGGCATTGAATAGCATTTAAAACAAAAACTGGACTCAGGAATGGTTTTCATTTTTATACAACAAATATATTCTAGAGGCTAGCAGAAATGTTCATATAGCTAACAGAAGGATCGTTTTCATATGCCACAATTAAGGAAAGAGAAGAGAATTAAGAGAAGATCTTGCACTACAAGTTAAGATTTACATTTCAAAAATTCTAGACTGAGAAGGGACAATCACATAAACTTATATAAAGAAGTCTTTGTTAAATAACTCTGGTCAACCTTGAGTCTTGGCTGCCATTGTTCTGTGACCAAACTCGGGTAACTTGTAAGGCAGATTCAGAAGATTATATAGTTTATATGTAAGGGTGCTGCTTTCTGAACTTTTTACTACTTATGACTACTTCATTTGACAAGTACATTATTCATTGATCCAGAGGACCTTATGCATGAGCACAGGGCACTCTACTCTTACAAATGGTTTCCTATGTTTGTTTATCCTTTGCAGTATAACAGTATACTTCACCTCACATCCTTCTAGAGAATTTCTTGACTCTCAGGAAGACGCTTTAGAGCAGGGGTGTTAAACTGGATTTCTTCGAGGGCCGGATCAGCATTGTAGTTCTCCATGGGCCAGTGGGGGGAGATGGGAAAGATGCCTTCTGCAGCACTCTGCCGGCCAAAATGGGCGCGGGGAAGGGCTGCACAGCAGAGTGCTGCAGGGGGCCTTCCAGGCTGATGATCGGGAGGGAGACAGTTTTGGCTGCCTAAAGCTGGTCTTTTGCTATTTCCAGGCTGGCCTCGTGGGCCGAATCCAATGTCTTATTTCATAGGCAGAGTATGCCTATGTATCTTTGCTCCTTTAATTGTAGTTCAGTTATGAAGTCAGACTTACCATCCAACTGGGCTTTATGACTCCCATAGGTATACTTCTCAGAAAGCATTCATTTTCATGGCATTTGACCTGAAGGGAATTTGCAAAGATTATATTTTCATTCAGCCACAATACTTTCTAATTATAAGAACTATTAATTTGCAACCTCCCACCACAAAGTGCTATAAAGAAAAGAGATTTTAAAATCCCCAACCAGAATAAATATTACAATTGAGAGAATAAAATTTCTGGAATTTCCCCTCATAGGTTTTTTTCCAGTATCAAAAAATATGGTTTCCTTTCAAAATGAGCTGTGAAAATAAAGCTTCACCCAAGTTTAATGAAAATATGAAATATAGTATGACTGTTTCAGAAGCTTTGAAAAATCACAGCATGGATTCAGAGATTAACAGTATCCTATCCCCCATCCCCACTTAAATTTGCTTTTTAATGTGACTCCTAACTTCTTTTTTTCCCCTCCTCTCTTCAATAGGGCCATGCAGAGGGACAAAGCGCTGTATCTTACCTGAAAATATTTTGGAAATGCATTTCTTCTTTTTGCTGAGGAATGCAGGGAAGTCTTTTCATCATGGATTGCTTTATGCAGTCAAGGCAGTTCTGCATTTATTTAGAACATATAAAGTCGCTAAGCACTTAGGACTATTTTTGCTGGTGGGTCATTCACTCTGGGAAAAAATGTCTTGTTCCTCCACCCCTCCTTTCTTTTTCTTTCTCCTTCCTTAAATGGACATTGCTTTTCTTCCTTCCTTGCAGGAGGAGGATTGGACCATTTGGATTTTGTTGGTTTTTATTTTTGCTGTGAAGTGCTGCGCTAGTAACTGCCTTAGCAACTGTAGATGTCTTGGATAAAAGTCCTGGATTTTCCATTGGTTTTCATAATGGGTGTTTATATGAAACTACTAAAGACTTTTTAAATGGCTTTATGTAGCAGTCATAGCAAGTTGTAAATAGCATCTATGTTTCACTCTCCTAGAGTATAAAATGTGAATGTTTTTTGTAGCTAATTGTACTTTGAAACTGGCTCATTCCAGTTTATTGATTTCACAAAGGGGGTTAAATTGGCAAACATTCATATTTTTACTTCATTTTTAAGCAACTGACTAATAGTTCTATATTTTCAAACTCTGAAAAGAAAGATGAAAATTATTCCCAAATGATTTTAATTAAACAGAAATTGGCTTTGTGTCATTAATTATACAAAGAAAAAAGTGATATTGGGAAAAGAGCAAACACATTTATTTTGTACTGCCTAAAACTGCTTTTTTATCACTTTATGTGTAACAGTTAGTAAATGTCATTTACGTCCTCTTATGTATAAAATTGCCAAATGCTTTCTTGATATTTTATTAGATGCAGAAACAGATTGGAAACAGCTAAATTATACTCTTTACATATGGCTCTGTATTATTGTTTCTTCATCCTGTGTCTGTATTTAATCTTTTTTTATGGAAGCTGTTGCGCCTATTTATGAAATAATAAATATAGGTGTTTGTAAGTAAATTTGTTAGCATCTTAAAAAGGATTTTTTAAAAAAAATACTTTTGTGGGCATCAGTGTATTTGCTGCTGATATGATTTTTTTTTCCTGTGAGATAAATAAAGCCAACCAGCTTTTGTGGCAGAAAATGGAAATAATAAGAAATTATTCTGTATTTCATATGTTGAACTGAGAACAAACTGGGGAAAAAATAATTCCACTCTATTAAATCAAAACTTTTTTTTATCTTTCTTGCTAAGTTCAGTCTTGAGCTAGCATGATGATTATTAAGAAAAAACAGTGCACCCAAAGACTGTATTGGCAGAGATTCTTCCTCCTATTCTCTTCTGTGAAAGGAAGATTTCTGCATATTCATAGGGATTGTGTTGGTTCCAGAGGTCATTCAACTGCTCATAAAGTAGAGAAAGAACAACTTATAGCTGTGCAGCCCTATAATCTATTTGAATTGATAGACCAGTGCTATAATTCTGAAGCAAACCTCTACATATTCAACGAATATCTCACCTGCTCTCAAAAAAACTGATTAGGAGAAAGGAATAATTATAATGGAGAGAAAATCCACAAAATTTATTGCTGTTATAAAAGCACAAAGTAGAATTCTATTATCCTTTGTGGTATGAAGTAGCAGAAAAAAGTGATTTATTGCTTTTCTTGCTGGCCCAATAGGAGAACAGAAAATAAGAGGCCAACACTGAAGATGTGTAAGGACTATTGTCATGGTTAGTGAAGAATACAGCAGCATTGATAAATCTATCTTGGATTTTAAGCATGCAGATGAGTGCAGACAAGTGAGAGGAAGAATGAATTATTGATCTATACCAGTGTTTCTCAACCTTAGCAACTTTAACTTGTGTGGACTTCCAAGTGCTAGAATTCCCCAGCAAGAATAGCTTGCTTAAACAGGCTTAAACAGATATTAAAAGGTGCATCTGATTTCCCATCTTTATAGTGAATATATATGCAACTGTTCTTCGGTAGCTGACTTTTCCCATCATAAACCATACATTATCTATCGGCTTATGGTGACATTCTGCCTACTTGATTATAATCTCTGACATAGAAGGAATTTCTCAAAATTTGTAAAAATAGGCTTCTTTTTATAAAGATGAACAATATCTGATAATGTATGCATCTCTCTTCACCGTTGCAAGCTCCTTAGATAATAATACACAATATGTAAAAAAAAAAAACCACAAACTACAGTATTTACCTTACTAACAGTATTTAAAAGCAAGAAAATGATATAATCTATACCCTTTTGTGGTAAAAAACCAAACCACTTGGTAGGAAATAAATCTACCAACTATCATTCTAATGTTTCCCAAAAAATCTTTAAGCTATTCTAAGCAGTTGGATTCTGCTTCATAAATAAAACAGACATAATAATTAGTAAAAAAATGTTGTTCAAATTCCCAAGAAATACAGTATCTTTGGTTTGATATAACCTAAGAGCATACACCTTGAAACATTTCGGCATGTAAGAATTAATGGTGAAAAACAAATGTGATTATTCAAACAGTTGTAGATGAGGCCTAATTTTAGTATTTTTAGTCCATAGAGGAATTCATGATTGAACTCAGTTTATTTGTCTTTATATTGAGTTGTTTATCAACACTAATAATTAGCTAATATTTTCTATTATTTTAATAAAAGATGAAATCCCACTGAAATTAATACTAAAGAAGCTCATTAAGTAACTACCAGTATGTGAATCAGACTTGATGGGATTTGATAGGAAAATTTGTATTCTGTTGGCATCTTTTTTACAGAAGATTTAGAAACATAACATAATATTTAATTTCAATCTGAAGCATAGTACAAAGTTGAAACACATATTAATTACAGTTAAATAATATCTGTATGGAGATATTGCTTCCTGAAACTATTAAGAGTAACAAGCTTACACAGAACATTAGGAAAGTGCAAGAGTTGCTATTACTGTATATCCCAGAAAACTGGGGGAGTTTTATGTCCAGGAAACAATAGGATATACTATTTAATTATTTACTTGAACCCTAAAAATTAAAATCATAGCATGTAAAATGATAAAAACTGTCCACTGAAAAGTATAACTTTACAAGTAAGAATGTTGTGCAAAAGGCTGGACTGACATCTATAGAAAATCAGTTTAAATTTTAAATTGAAACTGTATTTTTCCTCGAAGTACATTACCAAGCTTAGACTATGCTTTGTATCTACAATGGAATGCACCATGCATTCTTTTAAAAAATAATTTTGTATGGTACATTTTCTTTTTGAGAACAGAAATTATATTTTCAAACTGCAAAATGCAACTGGAAGTAATTGAAAGATATGAAATCCACACAAAGTACTATTTAGGCTAATTCTGTTGCTATTTGGAAAACATCTCAAATATTTTAATATACATAACCTCATATTAAACTGTGTAGATAAAGTGACAAAGCACCTTTGGGTTGTGCATGCTTTCCAGCTTGGCAGCCCGGCCCAGAGTGGGGGCACATATTAATAGCAGGACAGGGGAGGGTGCGTGTGCTTGTATGCAGAGCTCTACTCACACAAAAGGAAGGTACTTGCGCTCCCACGCAAAGCTCCACTCATGCAAGTGGAGAGTGCTTGTCCACTGTTCACACAATTGGAGCTTCACACATGCGTGCTTGCCCATCTCTCCCGCGGCCAGGTTTTGAACAGGTTGCAGCTTGGTAATAGGCCATGGCCTGGGGGTTTGGAATCCTGATTTAGATAAAATACTTCAGATTTTATACAAGCACAGCAGCACTGTGCTATTCATTTAAACAACTCTTCTTTCAGGCTTCTGAGTGTATCTGAAAAAAGATGCAGTTGCTTTATGAGTTAGTTTGACATTAATAAATCTTGTCTTTAATGCAGATGCTCCTTTTGAAGACTCATTTGGAAGCCTGGCAGAGAAAGGGGGGCTGACTTTTATTAACAGCAGAAAAATGTACTGCTTGTGTGCAGTTTGAAGCCCAACTTTTTAATAATTTTTCAAGTGTTCATATCTCTATAACACAGAAAATAGAACTGGGCAATTCTATATTAATTTCTCTGGGTACCATTGGATAGGGTTGAATTGAGTCTGATCTTCATTTCTGAAAATCTATCTATACAATAAGAAGAGTATAATAATATATACTCCTTCCAAAGTCTTGGTCATCTTCAGGACTATCCCCACTGAAAGAAGATAAGCAATCACGTCCACAATTAGTTACTGAAAGAATCCACTTGAGGGTTTTAAACATCATGTTAGGCCATTTTAAAATGAAACAAAACTTAATAATGAAATCTAAAGGTTCACATAATATGCAACTATAAGCAGCAAGTCTTTTTCTGATCTTGTCAAGCATCTTACACAAACACAATCTATTTGCTATTGCTTTTTCACCAATAGTTTTCTTTATGTAGGTAAATATTAATTCAAATATGCAAGCATTCACAAGAGTCATTAAAAATTAGCATAACAAAACAAGGGAGCAACAATAATGTATTTTCTTTCAAAAGAGTTATGAAAAATATAATTAGCATTGTTCAGAAACAAAGTACTAAGACTGCAATTACATGCACATTTACCTGAGAATAAACTTCATTTAAAGATCTTAAAATAGAGTTACATGTCCCTCATCAAATCTGCATGATTCCCAGGAAACATTTAGTTTTAATCAGTGAAGGAAGACATTATAGTCTATTAGCTGACTCTATCATTAACTGCAAGATTACATAGCTAGTAATCAATTACATGAGATATTTCTCCATTTCATTCATTCCAATACAGTGTTGTATGTCAACCTTTCCAAATCAATAATGCTAGAGGAAAACATCTATAAAACAGCTATCACAATAAAGTTAATGATACATATTTAAGCACCGACAATACAGAGTTTGGAGATTGTTTATGAATATCCTGCAAGATGGGTAGCAATAGGCATTGGTAAAATCTCCAGGGATAAAAATGAGTATAAAGCAGTCAAACATTGTGCAATTCTACCAAAATATTTCTTATCCATTCATAATTTACCCCGCACCACTAGTATAATAATAATCGCTTTCTGACAAAAGAAAATAAAACAATCCATTTATCATTGTGTATCACACAGTATATTCTTCTTGGTAAAACTATCTTAATCCCAAATGCAAATTTTATGCATGCATATATATAAGGTTTCCAGACTTGTTATTATATTTTGATTCTACCAGTTAATTATAAAATTATGGAAACCTATTACATACATTGGCAGATATTAATATAAACAACAATTGTGTTGTTGTATTTTTCAAAGTCAGACACTAATTCTTTCACAAAGCGCAATATTTTACTATGATTACATAGCATATCAGGGACATATATGAAACCACTACCTATCACACAATTTATAAGTGCCATAGGTATAACATAAGCCCACACATCTTTGCTAGATGGACTGTCCAGAAACAGGTTCTTCAACTGTTCTATCTGGCAATGTTCTGGCAAGTACCTGTCTTAGAAGATAAAACCACTGATTTTCCTGCGCATGATTTGGAATATTCTTTTTGATGCCAAACAAATGCTCTCTGGAGAGAATTTTTTTACTCCAAAAGCTTAACTTTCCATCTGTCTTTGAGCCAATAGCAAGTACCGGGCAGGTGGGTAGGAAGTACAGTACTTGAAGCTCAGATTCCAAAGTTGAATGTCCTGAACTTTATAAATCAGAAAACCACAGTTTTTAACAGTTGGATTATTATGTATGAACAGAAGAGGAGAGAGGTTCAGATAGTTAGATTTGTACAGTAGAATTATAGAATACTGCAGAACGATTAATCTTTTATGGTGAGAGAAGGTTTTAAAAAGGCTTTTTGAATCTATTTCTATATCTGATCAAAGTTATGCAAACACACATTGTATAAGTATTATACAATATAATGCAGCAATGAAAAGCTGTTAAATAGCCAAAATAAAGAGAATATATATATGTCTGTGTGTGTAATTATACACACACATATATACACATACACACACATATTGATACATATATAAGACATACTGCAAACTCTTATTTCTGTGTTATTGGAAATAAATAAATTAAAACTAATGCTTCTTAGGTTTTTAAAACAGATTAACAGAACCCACAAGCATTACACATGTTTAATACCCTCTTGTTTTCATGGAATTAGTTATACTGTTGTTTGAATCCTAGTTCCTAAACAGGGTTTATGAAGAAAACACTTTTTGTCCATCTGTTTTGTCTCTCAGCAACTAGAAACAATCTTAGAATCAAACATTAGGAATAAAGATCATAATGTGCCATTGTGCCTTAAAAACCATGCATGTAACAATGAGCTACAATTTAAGCTGATTTGGCCTTTTCTACAGTACTCATGGTTGTTTTTAGATTAACACTGACCTTTTCAAGTTGCATCAGGCTGAAGTAATTTGTCAGAACAGATATGAATTGCATTTACAAAGAATATATGTGATGTATCTTGCCCATAAATTTCACCTAATTCTGGCTACATAAATTAACATATTTTTCTAAAGCAGCCTAACCCCAACACAGCTGCACCTATCTTTCTGAAATTAGTGTTTTCATTACATTAGGTATCAGATATTCTAATATTCCTGGAAATTTTACCCCATTCTTGGAAAGATTTAAAAAGTATCTGTGGTTATTCCTTGCTAGACTGGAGTCAAAATTATAAATATAGCTTTTA
This sequence comes from Grayia smithii, assembly GCA_032468115.1. Classification (NCBI taxonomy): domain Eukaryota; kingdom Metazoa; phylum Chordata; class Lepidosauria; order Squamata; family Grayiidae; genus Grayia; species Grayia smithii. The sequence goes on from JANHFM010000773.1 coordinate 418,654, forward strand.
AAGATGTTTGATTACAGGACAATTAATATTCAGCCAATATTCAGCTATTTGACAGGGATGTCAAATAGCCCAAAGAAGTGACATCATCATTATTGGAAAATTTATAAGAAAATTTCCTTGAGTCGGACCTTTAAACAATAAACAACATTAAATCAGAAGACAGGTGAACCAAAGAGACCTTGGTGGCTTACCTAATTAATGCTCTGAACTAAGTGTTCAGCTTAGTTCCAGATGCCAGCAATTAGTGTTGGTTCGAATCTCACCAG
>JANHFM010000773.1:422046-432603 GCA_032468115.1 Grayia smithii
CGATGGTCTTAGGCGACCCCTGTGAAAGGGTTATTCGACCCCCAAAGGGGTCCTGACCCACAGGTTGAGAACCACTGATGTAAAGACATTAATACGGAAGTATCCACCGGAGTGTAAAAAAGTCAAGATAATGGCCACACCCACACAAGAAAGCCCCACTTCATTTTACAGATTCCTGCTTTGATCATGCTGTTGGGCTACTATCTTAATTTTTAAAAAAAAAAAAACCCTTCCCAGATACCCTTGCATTTGCAAGGTTTATTTCATTATTAATTGCTATCTCTCATTTGTCTGTCTGTCTGTCTATCTATCTATCTATCTATCTATCTATCTATCTATCTATCTATCATCTACCAGTATCTATATCTCATCTATATCTATGTATATTTATCATCTATCATCTTTCTCTATCATCTATTTATATCTATCTATCTATCTATCTATCTATCTATCTATCTATCTATCTATCTATCATATATCTCTACTTACTACCTTGAGAGTGGTAATTATAAATAGCACCTTATGGTGGTCTGACAGACATACTACCAGACATGTGTTCTTGCAAGTCCTTTTTTAAAAAATGAAACTTGACTGTACATTTTTCTTGAAAAATTTATTTATGTCCCAAATTACATTCCTTAATACTATAAAATCCTGAGGCAAAATGATATAATTTATTTCATTTCTTTCTTACTTTTAATTTTCCAAAAAGTCAAGAAGGGATATGCCTTTTCTCATGTTTAGAAAGGATGCCTTGTGACTCTGCCTCCCCCAACAGCCTGAAAGACAAAAGCTTCAGTACTATGTACGGCTACAACAGGATGAGAAGCAAAGAAGGGACATATGGACTTAGTGAACTTCTGGAAAAGAAGATTTGAAAACTCAACCTTTCTCTCTACAGGTCCTGCCATGTTACTATAGGAATGATAAACAGAAACATGGCTGACCTCAGACAAATCATGCTGTTGTTTTCTGCATTGCCTGAAGTCATTAGATTTGCTTCAAAAGAAACCTGAGAATATATTTTTATATATGTACTTCTCATAATAATCCCTAAATTGTTCATTACATTCAGAGGTTTTTCAAAAGTACTACACTTGTGTGTATCTTAAATTGCTACTGTTCTGCTACTGGGCACTTTATTACTTCTCTAGCCCTATTAAATATAATAAGGTGAAAAGAAGCAACAGAGAATAAACTGTGTATTACAGTTCATGAACAAATCACCAAAGCAGCAAAAAATTGGTTACTTCCTGGGAGTAATGAAGATGAAAGATATGGGTAGCTCAAGTAATAAAATGAGCCCAGTGCATTTGTCAAATAAATATGTTCTCCTGAAGCGGGACTTACAAACTAAGTTCAAGAGTCAAGGGAAACCCAGCATACAGTGAATTACAATAATCCAATTTGGAGATAACCAGGACACATCATATCTACTGTATATTTAGATCAGAACTTGAAAGAAAAGGGCAGACCTGATTGAATTCTCAGGTAACAGAAGCAACCCCAAACCACAGCACTAACCTGAGATGACATGGTGAGAGGTGGCTCTAAGATGGCCACTGAATCTCGAGCCTTGGTAATTCCTCAGTTTCTAAAAATGATCAGGCCAACTTTCTATTTATATTCTGCCAAATGCTTCTCCTTACCTAACACCAACATTTTTGTCACGACAAAGCAGACCTTTCAGGTGGCTCATCAGCATCCATTGGGATAGCACACTGAAAGCTCAGCCATGTCCAAACCCACTGAAATATAGAGCTGGGTATCATCTACAAGTAGTCGTCAACTTAAAACCAGTCATGTAGCAACTTTTTGAAGTTACAATGGATCCCCAAAAGTTACTTACAACCTGATTCCAAAGATACAACATCTCCCCCCGGCCTCCAACAGTCACCTAATAGCATTTTGGGTCTTGGCAATCAGCCCACATTCATAATCATTTGCAGCACCTTGCAATGATATAAACATGATTTAAATGTTTATGAAAACATTTCTTTTTCATAAACCAGCATTTACTTTCCGGAGGGGGGTTGGATTTGTAATACTGAATGAGCTTAATTAATTGCCATAGAATCTACTTAATGACTGTGGCATTGACTTTAACACAGTGTTTCTCAACCTTGGCAGCTCTGCTGGCTGGGGAATTCTGGGAGTTGAAGTCCACACATCTTCCAGCGGCCAAGGTTGAGAAACACTTCTTTATCAAATGTTTGTCTTACTATGAACTGCTGAAAACAGGTGAGAGTGGGCACAAACCCCAAGTGGGGTGGGGATTGCAGGTGTCTGCAAATGGGGAGACATGCAAGAGGGGTCTTCAACAGGGTCTATGACAACTTGCCGCAGGGAACTTACCACAGTCTATTCTCATTTACCAAATTGCTGTGGCCTATTTGCCATGGAACAAGAGTTACACTAATATCCAGGAAATAGTGGGATGCAGTCATTAAAGAAAGGGTGCCAAATGAGGGACAAAATGAAATGAGAATGACAAAAATTAAAATATTTTAAAAATTATTTGAAATAATTAAATGGAATTGTTAAATTGTCCCTCAGTGAGGTGGCCATGGTGAGCTCTCCTGCAACAGGTTGGCCTGTGGCAAGTTGTCCCATTTGAAATGCTACATTGGAGAAATAGGTAGTGCTGTGCTGTCCAGCCACAGCCTCCTTACCTACAGCATTGAGACTCTCCTTGCCAGTCATGTGCACAAGAACAAGAGATGCTGCCAGAGTCTCCTTGCCTGCAGTACCTACAACTGTGCAGGAAAGAGATGCCACATATGTGTGTGTGTGTGAGAGAGAGAGACACCGCCTGGCTTCCCCATCTGTAGTACTGAGTCATGCACCTGCCTTTCTCTTTTTGAGTCGAATGTCACGGCCCGCCAACTGTCCATTATTTTAAGTACTGCAGGCAGCCCATTCATATTCAGGGGTTGTTCATAAGCCAGAGGTTTATAGCCTGAGGACCTTCTGTACTTCTGGTTGTAAATTTGGAAAGGATTGATGTGCCATTCAATGCAGAATTGACAAAGTTGTGGCATCTTTTAACAGTTTGTTGTTTAAATATTTATCACAAAGAAAATCATCTCCTCTTGAAACTATTCTTACATTATGTGTCTAATGTGTAGAATGATTTTTCACTTTTTATTCTATTGTCGTCCCCAGGACAATTGAGATCTACTGTGTTTAATTTTAATTTTTTTATTCTTCTATGCTATATATCCAAGCTCTTAATTGTTTCTCACCAAACTCACTTTGTTTGAATTCTTCTGGAGAAACTTCTTCATGTAAGTGTTGTTAAAATATGATGCCCAGAACGTGATTTGGCATTTGATCTGAGCAACATAGACAAGGATTATTATTTCTCGTGTTCTGGGTTTCATGCTATTATTAAAGTAGCCTGAAATTTTCTTGTTTTTTAGATACTGTTTGCTATTCAACTTGCAATCATCTAAATTGGCTAGATATTTTTCACATATATCGTTACCAATATAGATCTTTCTGTGTCCTTTCTTTTTTGTGCATCTAATTGTGGGACATTGTTTTTATCTCTTTTCGATTTGTGTCTACTGTTCTAGCTACTCAAGATACGTTTTAATCTTGATATCACACTTTATGTGGGATTTCAACTCGCATATGTTAAATTTTAGATGCTGCAGCCAAGACTCGTGAAGAAGAGCGCATGGACATGCTTCACCGCTATAAGGCGGAAAAAGAACTTCGCAAGTTGAAGGAGCAGAGAGAGAAACCTATTTTTAAATGTGGACAATTCAAACCAGACACCCCTGCTTTTCTCTCAAAAGCATCACAGATTCCAGTATTCAACAAATCAAAAGAGAAAGTGAGAATACCTTAATATTTAAGCTGAGCTCCAATGCATCTTGCATTCCTTTACTGAGCCCAAGTTGTCTGAAACAGCTAATTCATATGTTGGTTTAATAAAGCATGAGTTGAACTTCAGAGGTTCTCTGAACTCTTAAATCGGGGGTCTGCAACCTTAAAACTCAAAGAGCCATTTGGACCCATTTCCCACAGAAAACAAAACACCGGGAGCCACAAAACCTGGGTGGCCATGGCCAACTCGCTGTGACTCACCCAGTCACAGGACCCCTCCCAGCCACTCCTACCCAGGTTTTGTGGCTCCCAGTGTTTTCTATGGGAAACAGGTATCTGTGTGTGTGTGTGTGTTTTTCTGTCTTTCTCCCTCCAAGCGGGATACCCTCCTGGGCCAGGATCACAGTGGCAGCGGGGATGGTGATTCCTCCTCCCACTGCTGCCACTGCGCAGTAAGGTGAGTAGTAGGCTGTGCTGCGCAGGAGAGCCGGAGCTCTTCCCTCCCTGCATCCAGCAGTGGCGGCTGGTCCTCCCTGTTCCCCTCCTTCCTGAGCCAACACAAAGGGGACCGCAGCTGGCGCTGAGCTGCCTGCGAAAGATGCGGAATTGCAAAAAACAGCCAGTCATGGGCACTGCGGAGAAAACACTAGGGCAGGGTTGGTGAACCTTTTCGGCACAGAGTGCCAAAACAGGAGCGTGTGCAGACACGCAAGTACCAGACTGCTTCCAGTTTCTGGCACGCACATGCACACTGGCCACCTGGTCTTCCAGTTTATGGTGTGCATGCATGCACTAAGACCAGTTAGCCAGTGTGCATGCATATGCTGGAAACCAGAAGAGCAGCCACGCTGTGCGTATGCCCGTGCCGGATGTTTGCTCTTCCAGTTTCCGGCACTCCGTGTGAAGACCAGCTGGCCGGGACCCGGAAGAGCAACAGATGATGGCTTGTGTGCCCAGAGATATAACTCTGTGTGCCATTTCCGGCACATGTGCCATAGGTTCACCATCACGGCGCTAGGGGCACTTCAGCTGTGTGGTTCTGTGGAGAGGCTTGCGCCTTCTCGAGGCAGAGAGCAGGTCGCACGACCAGGTTGGCAGGGAGCCACAGGAAAGGGGTCAAAGAACTGCATGCGGCTGTGGGGCTGTGGGTTGCCAACACCCGACTTAAATACTTCAGGCTTTTCCATTTCTTGCTTGTTTATCCATATATAGAACTGGAAACTAGATTAGAAGCATATTTTTGGTTTTATAGGTAGTCCTTGCTTAATGACTAATTTGTTCAGTGACTGTTCAAAATTATGACAGCACTGTGCAAAGGGACTTACGACCCAGGCCTGAATTTATGGTTGTTGCAGGGCCTCCATGTTCATATAATCGCAGTCTGGAAACTTGGCAACCCATTTGCACTTAGAATAGGTTGACAAGCATACCGCGATCATGTGATCACCATTCACAATCTTCCCTGCTGGCTTCCCTAGAAAGTCAATTGGAAAGCCAACAGGGAAAATTGCAAGCTTCTGTTGTCTGCCAGGAAGATTTCCTCTAGTTTCTAGGGGCTGGCTGAAAAGGATCTGTCCTGAAATCATAGCAGGATGTTAGCATTGAGTATTTACAGCACAGGGCGTTAGCAGCCAGCCCCCAGGAACCAAATATCTCTTATATTTGGGGGCTGGATGTAAACGCCCCATGCTGCAAATACTTCCATCGATTTAGGATGGACTTTTTTCAGTCTGTATGGAATCATGCACTGGGTTGGAAGAATGAAGAGGTCTTTGTGAACCCCCATTTCATTTCTCCAGCCCAGCACATGAGTTTCTCTCAATGCGTGGTGGTGTCCTGCCTGTCCTCCTTCAGCAGAGAGCTCTTTTACCCCATTTAACAACCCACAAGGTCACTTTAAGCCTGCAACTTGGAGAACTGGGATTGCAGTCTTTGAGTAAGCAGTCACATGGGCATCTTGCTTAATGACTGCTTTACTCAACAGCTGAGATTCTGTCCCAATTGTAATAAGTCCAAGGCTACCTATATACATAATAATAGCTTCTATGGATCAGCAAGGGAAAGCAGATTTGGGTATAAAGTTGGAAGGAAAGGTTACATAAATATAAGAACTACTTACAATATTCAGAGCATGATCTTATTGTTATGTGGGATGTCATAATGCTCATCAGAATATTCCCAGGAAAGCAAAGTCTTTAAATTGATTCCTTATCAGATTGCCTTATTTAAAATCACGAGGAACTATGAATAAGTTTCCCAGTTTTCAAGTGAAGGAATGATAACATAAACACATGACTGGCTCACAAACAAGTTTTTCCCTCCAATCTCTTCCAAATAGGTAGAATGTGTTTCATCAAAGCAAATAGAAACTAGATATTCTGCTCTGGTTACATGATCAGGCTAGGAAAAAGCAGTTTCTCTATGATTAACCAATTTGGTCTTTATAGTTGAAGGGAATCTAGAAGGGAAAAATCTACATGTTCTGTGTTAGATGGCTTCTCTGGTTTAAATAAGCCAAGTTTCATTGAGTTGATGCACAAATGTTTTATTCTGTACAGTATTTCACAGCTGTTGATATGATTTGGTGAAATTATTCTTACAGCTCATCCTATTTAATTTTACATTGCACAGTATTTTGTAGCATTAGATTATACTTTATGTTCTGTTACTTTAGATTTAAACCATTGGGGAGGACGAACATGATTGAAATTGCATTTGACCATGAATTTGATTCCATGATATTGAGCCAGTAATGCATACATATGCAAACTGTAGGGACTTTTATGAGAAAAATGCCAAGATGCATATGTAGGCTACTCAAAATATTTGGAAGAAAGGATAAAATAAAACTAATCACCAATATATGAAAGGGGGCATTATTTATTATACAAAAGTGTGGAAAATTCTGTTGGAATGAGGTAACTGAGCAGTTTATGTGAACATAGAGTTTTTTAGTTTCCTTTATATTTACCTTAAATATTTTATTTGAACATTTTTATAAATTGTTTTTGGAGAACTCCCCAAAGGCACATATTAAAATATCAATAGGCAGTCAAGAAAAAAAATAATTAAGATAATTAAGAAAAAAAATAACCTGGAACAAAATAAGACATTAAAACAGTCTCATGAGAATTCCTAAATGCTTCAAGATTCTTCCAAAAACATTTCTTACTAAAAGGTACACATATAATACAGCAATAGCAATAGCACTTAGACTTATATACTGCTTCATAGTCCTTTTACAGCCCTCTCTAAGCAGTTTACAGAGTTAGCATATTGCCCCCAACAATCTGGATCCTCATTTTACCCACCTCAGAAGGATGGAAGGCTGTCAACCTTGAGCCGGTGAGATTCGATCTGCTGAACTGCGGCTAGCAGTTAGCTGAAGTAGCCTGCAGTACTGCACCCTAACCACTGCGCCACCTCGGTAGCCACCCACCTCTGATACACTCGCTGCACTTCTGCACAGAAGCATCCAGGTGGGTGGGTGGAGCCTCCCACCGCTGCCTCTACCAGTTCACCCAATCCAGTGTGAACCAGTAACAACCCACCACTGTCCTGCACCTGATTGGCTTGGTTTTTGCTTTTTGACTGGTAACTTATACCTTATGAATTCAGAACCAGGATGAAGTTTCACTGGATATAGAAATGAAATAAATGGAACTTTCCTTGACCTCTTCAGTGGTTGAGAAGCACATGGGTTCTAATGAAAGAAGTTTAAAAGGAAAAACGAAAGCATTGGTAAAAAGAAGTAAAAGGAGAAGAAAATCAGTGGCATAAACATAGTTAAGGCACTAGCGATGGCATCTTTGGGACCCACAGGAACAGGCAGCCTGGACAGGGCTTCAGTCTTTAAATAAACCAGGAAATATACCTGGTTGTTATCTGCTGCAGAGTTAATATGCACCCACTAAAGAAGCTAAACTAGAGTAAGATGAATGGTGGTAGAATGACTGGCAAAGATGAGTTGTGATGGCAAATGGTTTTTCGGAATATTGATTAGGATGACCACTAATAGAAGAAAGTATTTGTAGTGCAGGGTTGAACTGTGAGGTCCTTTTTGCTGTTTGAGCTTCATTGTTTTCTTGCAGAATTTGATTATTTATTTATTTATTTATTTATTTATTTATTTATTTATTTATTTATTAAATTTCTATGCCGCCCTTTTCCCGAAGGACTCAGTGTGGCTTACAATAAAATAAATGAAAGATATAAAAACATAAATAGACATATACAAACGATAAGACATCACATTTAAAAAGGGGCTAAATCCAAGTTAAAAATTTAAAACTAGCTAAAATCAAATTAAAAGGTCAACCATAGCCTGCCTCGTGGAAAAGCCACGTCTTCAGGTCACGGCAGAAGGAGTGAAGGTCTGGGGCGGTCTGAAGTTCCATGGGCAAAGTGTTCCACAGGGTCGGGGCTGCCACAGAGAAAGCTCTCCCCCTGGGCACCGCCAGCCGACATTGTCTGACTGTAGGCACCCTGAGGAGGCCAACTCTGTGAGAGCACACCGGGCACTGGGAGGATGCCTGCGGCAGGAGGTGGTCTTGCAGATACCCTGGGCCTAAGCCATGTAGGGCTTTATAGGATAAAAACAGCTCCTTGAAGCACACATGGAGGACAACCGGAGCCAGTGCAGCTCGCGCAGGAGTGGTGTTACATGGGAGTATCGTGGTACCCCCATCACTACCCACGTGGTCACATTCTGGACTAGCTGAAGCCTCCGTGTACACCTCAAGGGCAGCCCCATGTAGAGGGCATTGCAGTAGTCCAGTCTTGAGGTGATGAGGGCATGGGTGACTGTGCATAGTGCATCCCGGTTCAGAAAAGGGCGCAACTGGTACAACAGGCTACCTGTGCAAAAGCCCCCCTGGTCACGGCTGTCAGATGGTCATCAAGAGACAGCTGAGAATCCAGGAGGATGCCTAAGTTGCGAACCCTTTCCGAGGGGGCCAAGGTCTCCCAACCACCACCAAAAGAGATGGGACTTCTTGGACTCGAGATGTCGATATCCACAGCCACTCAATCTTGGACGGATTGAATCTAAGTCTGTTCCTCCCCATCCAGACCCACACCGCCTCCAGGCACCAGGACATCATGGCAAGGGCATCACTGGGTTGGTCCGGAGTGGAGATGTATAGCTGGGTATCATCAGCGTACTGATGATACCTCACGCCAAATCCGCGAATGATCTCACCCAGCAGCTTCATATAGATGTTAAATACCCAGCTAGGTAACATCATCTAGTTAGGTGTTACCTGGTTAGGTAATGGAACGTCATAAATTACTATGATATATCACATTCTCTTAAGAAAACCCCAAATATACAAAAATATTACCTGTCAATCAAGAAAATGAAGAAAACTGTTAACTGTTAATCCCCCAAAATAAATCAGGTTCCAAGTAATGCACCCATTACAAATCAAACTCCGAGGCATTGCATTTCCTCAAACAGCAAATTTATTTAGATACATCATCTTGGCACAACTGGTGGAAAACCAGTACTGAAGTTCCTGCACTTTCCACCCCAATATAAGTAATAGTTTCTCAATTTTCTAAAACAAATTGTCACATTGTTCAACCAAGATGAGAGCTGATTGCGTGGTGACTTCTCTCCTCCTCCTCTGGCCAGCCAGCCATTGAAATGTACTTGACTCATCAGCTAGCTATGTTGTTTTGGCTGAAGGCCCTATCCCCCTCGGCTCTCCCCCCTTCAGCTCCAAACTGTGTCAAACTGAGTTCATGTCAGAGTACCAAAGGATACAAACAATCCCATACCCCAATCAAATTCAGGCTTGACATTAAACTTCAAAGCCCTCAATTAACAATCCATTGTTATATTTAACTCACATAAATTCCACTAACAGCTTCCAATCTCCTATAAACTTGTCCAAACCATTGTCTCTAATCAATGCTGTTAATTTTACCATCTCTGCCAACTCTGTCAATTTTAAAATCCTTTCTTCCACTGTTGGTATTCCTTTTTCTTTCTAATATTTGACAAATACAATCCTTGTCCCTGTCATTTTATACAGAAATAAGGTTCCAAATTGTTTTTCTGTTGATTTAGCCGTAATACCTAAAGAAAGGTTACAGGTCTCATTAATATTTGCATTAAGTATTTTCTGCATAACCATTCTTATAACCATCTATTATGATTTAGCATGTTTACAAAACTACCAGATGTGATCAAAAGTACCTTGATTACATTTCCAGCATTTCTTGAAAGTTCCATTATATATTCTTGCCAATCTATCTGGAGTCAAATATCATTGATACATCATCTTATAAAACTTTTCTTTCAATCTGTAATTCAAAGTAAGCTTTAAACCATGAATCTACCTATTCTCCCATTGGTCTAACACAGGGGTCAGTAACCCACAGCTCTCGACCCACATGTGATTCTTTTATCCCTCTGTTGTGCTCCCTGTCACCAGTTGGCACCATAATTTTGAGAGGATCTTCCAGTTTGTGGGGGGGAGCACAGTGCAGGAGGAGACTTTATGTCAAGGGCTGGGTTTTCTGGTCGGCTCCACAATTGATAGGACTTTCAGTTAGGACAGGTAGAGGAAAAAGGATACCATGCTAGGAGGAGACTCTATGGTGGGGAAACCGGATCTCCGGTCAGCTCCAGAATTGAACAGGGGGCTTCCGGTTAGGACTTTGTGGCTCCCGGTGTTTTCTTTTCTTTTCTTTTCTTTTTTTTTTACTGAAAAAGTT
>JANHFM010000773.1:453649-470007 GCA_032468115.1 Grayia smithii
TCTGCAGTTCTAATTATCCTCTGAAGTCTCTGTCTGTCTTGTTGGGTTGCAGAACCAAACCAGACAGTTATAGAGGTTGAAGAATAAACTACTAGAAGAAATAAAATTTCTCAATTATCTTTTAGGCTGAATCAGTAATTAATTGGAAATTTTTAAAAGACTGCTACATTATTGCTTATTGGTGTTACAAAAATGTTTTTTTTTCCTTAAAGGGATACTTTAAAGTTTATGCATCCACTTAGAAGTTAAAATCAATGTTGCAGATTTTTCCTAATGTTGCTGTTTTTTTCCCAGTGGGTAAGAAAAAAACACTTCATTTGGAGAAAAAGATGCAAGTAAAATTTGTTATGATTATCCAAACATTAAACACTTCCAACATTAAACATATTTTTGGTTATTAACTGTTGGATGTATATTTTTCTGTTTTGTTTTTCTGTTTTGTATTTTATTCCTATTGATAAAACACAATAAATATATACATAAAAAAGATCATCCAAAATTTCTTCCCCTTGGATTTTTTACAAAATATTGTGCTCTGTGTGCCAAGTATCCTTAGTACAGTAATCAGATTTGCTTTCTGATCTGAACCTAAAGCACTTCCAATATGTGGTTTCTTAAACACATCAGTGAAGTCGATGACTTTCACATCCATTTCTGCCAAATTACGGTACTTTTAACTTTTAACCAGAAGCTGCCTTCTTGGAACGCATCTAGCCTGTTCATCATGGCTGTAAGTCATGGCAGTTGTAAAACTATTACCTTTTTTTTGTGATAGTTGTTAAGCAAATGCCACTGTTTTAAAGTGGCTGCTGTAGTAATTAAGCAAATGCTATAGCTATTAAGTGAACCAGTGGTTTGTTATGGGTGCAGTTTTGCCACAAACAGAAGAAAATGCAGTTTTGCCACAAACCTTTCAGCAAACTCTTATAAAATATGGTCACATGATTGTGGGATTCTGCTGTAAAGTGGCCCACTTACCAAGTGCTGAAGTTTAGTCATGTGACTCTCAGGGGGAATTGCTGAATCTGGGCCCTAAATAGCCATGAGGTATGCCTTTGTATCTTTGAATGGTTGCTAAGTGACTGTTCATAAATGGAGGGCCATCTGTAATGTGTATTAGTAGCAAAGCACAAAGGTCCATTAACACACATTATTTTGTTTTTTATTATTTACTTCTAGGTTTTCCTTATTGCTCCTTAATCTTGAAGAATACTACTTTGAACAACATACAGCTAATTACATTTTAAAGAAAGATGGCAAGGGAATAAGGTATTACATTCTTTTTCATAAAAGGGAAAACACTAATATAGTGCTGTATCAAAATTCTGCAATAACTTTCTAATGTCTTCTAATGCTTAGGAAAATTAAAGGATCATTTAAAATTTGCTCAAAATCAGTGATATTTGAGCCTGATGAAATAAGCCACCCCATTATTAAGGTAAGTAGATGACTAAGTAATACCAAGAATTTTGGTTGGTTTTAACATCAAACTCAAATGAAATTTTCTTTTTTCTGTAAATTCACATAGATTCCTTTGAGAGATTGTATTAAAATTGAAGCACCAGAAGATAGTGGGAATTATTCCTTTACGAGGTAAATGCTTTTAAAGATATATTAAACACATATTTATTTAATATCAGCACAACTGAATAGTGTCATAATGTTATTTTCTTTTCTCCCAAATCTGTGTTTTAGTGATACTTCTGGGCAGATTGCTATTTTATCTAGTCAAGTAAGTAACAAATAATCTAAAAGTCCTTGTTTACAGCTTTTTAAATGTCATTTTTAAATTAAAATGCAAATTCTTGTGACTTTGAAAGATTTTTCAGAGTTTTGCCATGAAAAGGCTTCTAATTCAGACAAAGATCCATTTGTTATCAAATTTGTATTTTGCCAAGACAGTTTTGAAATTTCCATCATAATTCATACAGTAAGTGAGTAGAAAAATTACTCCAGGGGCAATGCTTAATGATGATATATTGATTAACACTGCAGACATAAATCAGATTTCTGTTGCTGCTGTATAAATTTAAGGGATATAAGAGATTTGTCAAATAATAAGCATAATAATGCATAAGGTCAATGAGGGTATGTAGTATGACGATCAGCTCTGCCATTAGTAAACAGTGCTACAGTAGAACATAAATCATGATACTCATAAGATAAGCACCCCTGGTTGAACACAGACTGAACAAAATTGGTTTGTGTCAAAAGTGTGGATTCACACACGAACCTATCTGAAAAATGTCAACTTTGAACATCAAAGACTTTGCTGTGCGCCAGACTCATTAGCTCAGGGAGGCAAAACATTTTATCATAAATCTTTGCACAAGCAAATATTTGTTTTAAGTTCTTCAAAGCAGAATCGGAGGAAAGTAACAAATGGTTTTAAGAAAAAAAGATGAGATCTGATAGCAAATGTAAAATGGATATAAAATGGATAACTGATAACATCAGTCTACATGCTTAATAAGTTCACAGGCAATGGGGAAGAAGTTATTTTTATTTTATTCACTCAGATATAAATAGCATGTAGGAAGTAAAATAATGCCAAAGAGGAAACAACGGGAAGCTCACATAAGATCATGAAGCCAAGGAGTACTTCTATGACAACAAAGATCAGAATGTATCAGAATATCAAATATTTTCTTCAGTCAAGATCAGAATAGTTAAAGCAATACACTTCCTAGTGGTACTGTATGGCTGAGAAAGTTGAACATGGATGGATGGCTTTTAATTGCAGATTTGATTATGGTTATTAAGAGTATCATGAGCTAAAAGAGCCAATCAATTAGTCCTGGCAGAAAAAAAAGGTAGTGAGGCAATGATTAATAAGCAAAAACTCTGCAGATGATGTATTAGAAAAAATAACTGCTTGGCATGTTTGAGTAAAATGAAAAAAGAGGAAGGCACTGGAGAAGAAAAAGAACAGGATCAGGAATATCATTTGAATGTCCCTAAAAGAACAATAGCTACCATATGATTTGCCAGTATGCATGGAAAATGGCTGGCTCGGAAATTCTGGGAGTTGAAGTCCACTCATCTTAGAGTTGCTGAAGTTGAGAAATGCTGCAATAGAGAAACAACAAAATGGAAGATGTTTGCCCATAAAGTCATTAGGATTTGTGTCGGACAATATCATTACCTATAGGGAAACTTTTAACTCTTAAATAAAGCCAAAGTTAGCTAGACTTCACAGTGAAATATCACCCTACAATTTGGATTTGGTTTTTGTAAAAAACTATTTTAAAATTAAAATGTAATTTTCATTTAAAATGAAGAGAAAAGGTTAAGGAATATGATGTGAGCAGGAACTTTCTGAACAGTTGCTATCCATTTATTCATACTTTATAAGCTTCCCTGTATTTCTGATAATATCTGATAGCTACAGTATATGACAAAAAATAGGTACTAAACAAGTTATCCTTTTCTAAAGGCTTTTCTCACTAAAGAACAAAATATCATCGCACCCTTTAAAACCGAAAGAGTAAGTATAAATTCTACCATTCAAAGAAAAAAAATTGGAATGTTCTGTAACTATATGCTTTGTCTCTGAAAAAAATTATCATTTTTGTAAAAAATTAACTGTGTGCTAGTGTTTAAACATAATCTTATTTTTAATGTAAAAATATTACAGTGCCTTTTAATAGGATATGAACTGTTAAATAAAACTTTTATGTGGAATATACAAACAATGTTTGATTTGCCTAATGTCATAAACAAGAAAAAGAGTAATAAGAAACTAGAGATATAATACAGCAGCTGGATTAGAATATCAGAAATAACAGGGATTAAATCTAGAATTTGTTTGTGTGGAATATAGATATTAAACTAGACCCTTTCCTAGTTTGAAGGGGCTGTGTCTGGTTTGACTATAGTGGGTTGTAATACAATTTTAATTCTCTCTTTTTGTCAGGGTGAAACTAAATATGTATTTGAACTGGATGTTGCTGGAAAAGTTGAAGATGTCATACAAACACTTCACCAAGTATGAATAAGTTGTTGGTTTCATTGCTGCCTGTAGCATTGGATTTGTTTCAAATATTTGAAACAATTAACAAATGGCTAATTCTTTTTCTTTTTCATGGTAGTCCTGGATTATATGTGACTAATCAATCATTAGACAATTCTGCTGACTGCCTCGGCAATCCCATAGAGCAATCTCTGGTGCAGATGCTGTTGAAAATTAGTAGACATATACAAAACCACATTTCCAGACAATCAAACAAAGGAAAAGTTTATATCGATTTCTTTTCTTTTTTTTCATTTGTAGCAATAATGAGTATATTTCTGCTTAGAAAATCTGTGCTTACTAATCATGAACTAGTAGCAGCACCTAGCCAACTTTGAGTGATCTTGAAAAGGCTTAGCAAGAGTGTGGCCTGATTTGTATTTATGGGCTTCACTGGAAAACTGAATAACATTACAGAAGAAGGCAATGTCAAAATCATGTCATATCTCTGCCAAGCAATCTACATGTATTTGACACCAGAGTCAAACTTGAATCAAGGGAAGCATTGCTGCTGAGAATAGTACTGGTTGGGACAAAATTATTATGAATGCATGCGTACGGATGGATGTATAAAAATCTTGGTAAAATTAAATTAGTTAATCTATATCAAGAATTGACCTTTTAGTGAGTGTACGAGACTCTTTGTTTACTGTGGTATTCTACTTTTGGAAGCTTCTGCTACAGTTCTGAAGTTTTATCATCTCAAAATGGTGATTAAGTAGGCTAATAGTTTTCAGCATTATGGGGGGCTCTTAATGATATAAAAAAGGGATCCTGGGGGATACATGTGGCTCTAAAGCCAGGAATTGTGACTCTTGATCTATAATTTTATGATTATATATGTCTGTTGTGATGCAAGTCTGCAGATAAAAATGTATTTAATGCAAAATTGATAATTCTGACAGAAGTCTCACCTGTATCTGTGGACTTCAAATCCGTTATATCTGGGAAAACATCTAAATTTCATTTGACTGCTTCTTTTTTTAACAGTTATACAGAGCATCACACTTGGACAAACTAGGGGACCAGGCTGCTATGGTAAATATGTATTAAAGATGCAGTATAAATGGAGGGATTAATGTGACAATCTTATTTCCATTAGAAATGGCTGATCATTGTTATTATTTTAAATCAGATAACTGCTATTCTACAGTCACGTTTGGCCAGAACATCATTTGATAAGAACAGGTACGTTTCTTTACGTTGGTTCAGGAAATATCTCATCTTTTCACTCTTAGATTCTAAAAAAAATTAACTTGCTTAGGAAAATGTGAAAAGCAAACAATAGATCAGCAATGGGAATCTATGTGTTGCCTAATATCTATTTGCAATGTTTTATCTTATAATATGTTTATCTTACTCTGCTAAATTCTGAATTTTTAAATCACTTATTTCTGTGACAAAATAAAGATAAGCAAAGAAGTCTAAAATATGCTTGGAGACCCCCGTTGTTGGTTACATTTTATTCTTCTGCATTCAGATAGAAAGGGAAACAAATCTTGCTTTCACCATATTCTCTTTGGCAAAGACTTTGTTATTTGGTCTTAGCTCTCTTGAAATGTTTTTGCAAATGTGTTCAGTTTTTAGATGGCTATACCTTCTGATATTTCACCCTGTAACAATACAATCAGTACTATAAAATAGATTTCACATTGATGGTTATAAAATATATAAAGTAGTAAATATTATATTCTAAAAATATGTATAAAGGTGTGATAGCAAACTGATTTTCTGGTTAAGAATAAGTAGAAATTTACATTGAGCATCTCTTCATTATTTGAATAGATTTCAGAATGTTTCTGAAACACTGCATATGGAATGTAAAGCAGAAATGGTCACTCCATTAGTAACTAATCCAGGACATGTATGCATCACTGATGCAAACCTGTATTTCCAGCCTCTCAATGGTTATCCTGTGAGTAATTTGCATTTTCTAATCTGCTGTTAAAACCTTGATAAGTGTGCTAACAAAATGTTCTCCAAATTTATACAATGTATTCTTTATTTGGTCCTCAAATCAAATCCTACAGTTCAGTTTCCAATGAGTTCTGCTTTTAATGCAAATCAAACAATCCTGTCATTTTGTAATAGGTGCTATATTTCTCCAGGCTGAGGAAATCTAATTTCAGCTTAAGCCTGCTTTTTAAAAATATCTATGTTATAATTAAGGATAACAATATTAAAGCACACACACAAGTACTGTCCCGTTAGTACACTACCCTATCAGAGGTGGAAAGCTGGTCTTGGGTCATTTCCTAACTGGTGACTTATAGCACTGGACTCATCCAATTACTGTTGTGTCAAAGTAGCAATAAAGCGTACAGACTTCTATGACTTCATTATGGCTCAAATGATGCCACGAAGATGTATGAATTAATAAATGGAAAATGGCCTTAATGGCTATTCTGTTACACACTGATGATTCTGGGGAACCCAAGAATTGGGATGCTTTGGCTTGCATAGGTGGATTTCCATTGATCTTTGAGATCCATCTAGTTTTTCTGCTGTTAAACACTTCTATCTGTTGTCAAGGTTCCATACTATTCCAATCAATTAAGAAAGTCAAAGTGTTCTTGCTGTGGTGCTAACAAACTGGAAAGTAGATTTATGTATTTCCTTGTGGGAAGCCATGGTATCTTCTGCTCACTTGCATATGGTTAATTATATTACACAAAGTTTCTATAATATGAATCTGTCCTTAACATCAAGAGGTTGGCTTAATTTTTAATTAGCTTCCACAGATAACAAATAGCTGGCTATTTTCAGAACATATTCAGATTACTGAACAATATCAGAAATTGCCTCTCTAAATTAAGATATTTAATTAAGATAACCCATCCTATTAAAAAAATGCCAACAAACTTCCTAAATGGTATTTTTTGTTGTAACATTGAGACTCATTGTTGATAAAGTGCTAGAGGAGAAAATGCATCTTCTATCTGGAACATGTGACTAAAACTGAAGAAATGTGTCATCTTTTGACTTCTTTCCTTATAGAAACCTGTGGTACAAGTGACACTGCGTAGTGTCAGACGCATCTATAAAAGAAGACATAGCTTGTCACCTTTGGTAAGATAATACTTGCTTTTGATCCTTGGTATCATAGATGTGCTTCATGGGTTTAAATTCAGCTATTTCAATTCCTTAGGGAACAAATATTACACAGTATGAAATTTTTCTGGACTTGGTGGAGCCTATTTCACACAACGGATACAAGATTACCTTTTGATTGAATTTCCTAGCAGTTAGTATATAGAAAACAGATTAACAGTTGAATACATGATATAATCATAGAAGTTTTTTTTTCTTTTCAAGTGCATTTCTTTGAGGAAAGCTAGATTATTGCTTTGATCTTGGAAGTATTTTTGTAGTGATAAAGACAATAATTTAAATGGTACAAAGTGCTTGCCTAGTAAAAATGAATTAATTGCAATGATTTTTTGATTTTTTTATGCTATAAAAATAATATAGACATTACTTTTGCTATTGTGAAAACAATAAGAATCGGCTATCTATGCTTAACATCTGCTGTATGGATCCTGGTTAATTCAGTAATTTTGTTAACTTCATTACATGTCATTTTTATCTGTTTTAATTTTCAAGGGTCTGGAAGTATTTTGCACCGAGAATGATTTATGTTCAGACATCTATTTGAAATTCTACAACACTGAGGACCGAGATAATGTCTTTTTCTACGTGTCAACATATTTAGGTTTCAACAACAATTTGAATAAATTGTGTGTGTGTGTGTGTGTGTGTGAATCTGAATAACTTCAGCTGTTTGAATAGATTTAGCTTTTATAGAAGATTGGAAGTATTGCATAGAAAAAGAAGTCTTTATTGTTTTGTGGAGAAACTTAGCAGCAGATTCTTAGTACCATCTTTAAATTTGTGTATGATTAGCAGAAGAAAGCCATTGAAAGATGAATCGGGCAAAGAGCGTTCTATATCTTCCATATGTTATTATTTGATAATATTGTCTAATTAATCAGAAGAGCATCTTTAATATAAGGTAGGAAAATATGCAACTTGGGGCAAATAACAAATATTAGAAATATATTTTGATTAAAGTTCCATTACCTATTGCTTTTTCCCCAATATTTAAAAAAAATAATTAAAAAAAACCTCTTAGCCAATAATATTTATATTGGGTGGCAGATAGAATTATGGAATGTATTAACTACCCAATTTGAAACTTCAAGTAACAGAGTTTACTTGTTTTTGTCATAGTAGTCATCACAGGCATAAACCCACTTAAATTTATATACTGCTTCACAGTACTTTACAGCCCTGACTCTTTACAGAGCCAGCATATTTCGCCCAACAATCTGGGTCCTCATTTAACCGACCTCATAAGTGTAGATGGCTGAGTCAACCTTGAGCCGGTCAGGATTGAAGGAATTGAACTCCTTGCAGTGAGCAGAGTTAGCCTGCAATACTGCATTCTAACCTATGCACTACCACGACTCTTATTATGTAACTATAGTAGTAACTACTATATATTTTTTCCCTGCTGTACTTTTATGCCTATTTGTTACTTTATTTTTCTTAGAAAAAATACTGCTGAAGACTAGTAAAACTAGTAAAAACTGAATTTAAATGAATTTGGAAGCCCAGCATTAACAAAAGAGCATGGATAGAGTACAAACATTAGACCTGTACAACACTTCAGAAGTAATATAGAAAAGGTGGCTCAGAATGTGCAACTCTCTAGAACAGCCAGTTTTTTCCCTACATTTATACAGCTGCCTTATGTAGCTGCCATGTGATACATGTAGTCCTCAACTTAAGACCACAATTGTGACCAAAACTTACATTGCTAAGTCAAGCAGTAATTAAGTGAATTATGCCTGACTTTACAATTCTTTTTGCTGCGGTCAGTGAATCAACATGGCTGTTAAATAAATCATGTTTGCTAATGAATACAGCTGCCCCCACACATTGTGTTTGTTTCTTGGAAAATCGCAACTGGCGATCACATGAGCCCAGGATGTGCTGCAGCCTTAATAAATGCATGCTACTTCCTAAACTCCCAAACTTCAATCAAATGACTGCAGGGATGATATGACAATAGTAAGTGCTAGGACTGGTCATAAATCACTTTATTCAGTGCCATCGTAACTTTGAATGGTTGCTAAACAAGTGGTCATACTCTTGAGGACTACCTGCATTGGGAAAATGTGGTGATTTAAAAAGAAATATGTGACATATTTTCACTGGTTTCTTGGGCTGAATGCAAAGCATTGCATATCTCTTATAAGCTAATGACAACATTAAACAAACCAAACCAAATGTAGTAGTATTAGAATAACTCAGCAGTACCAGCAACTCTTGTGCCTGAAGCAATGTTTTCTCCTACATAACAATCTTTGTATTTGCTATCTTTGAATCTCGGATTGTATGCCTAAAAAACAAAGTGGAACATGAAACACATGTAAAGTTAATTTGCATGAAATCAAACTTTCCCACTGAAAATTTGTTTTTAAGAGGCAGCAACATATCTACCAGGAAGGCAGGCATAAAGTTCGGAAAAATCTTCATCTATGCAGAAGAAGAAGCTGAATAGAGCCCATAGCAGCTCTTTAGCGCTTTGTCATGGTTGCAAGAGCTGTGGCTTTACTCCAACATTTGATCTGAGTTCAGTCAATACTGTTGGGAAAATTTTAATAATGCAACCATGCTGGCTTCTGACATGGCATTTGAACCTTTACAATGGATTGGTTCTAATATAGATCTTGAGACACATGAAAAACCTGAAACTTGAGCTCAGAATATTTAGTACACTATCACAAATGATGTTGAAACATAGGAGGGAGCTATGTACGATGTAATCCAAAATCAAATGAGGTATGAGCATGGTCAGTGGAATACTAAAAGACAAATCTAGTTTGGATTAAGACCAACACATCAAAATGTGGGAAGGGTCAGGATAAAGAAGGATAAATTCCTTAAAGATTAAACAAAATATAATAATTATATAACTTATTTTATTCCCATTATATTACATTAATTTGTATGTTTTAATGCAGGCAGATCACCTTCTCCATCATCACCCATCCCAAGATTCTCATTGTCAGCTTTTTTGTCATGAAATTTCCATGGAAGACAATTACTTAGAAAAACTAGTGGAGGATTGCTCTTAATAATTGCTCATTTTTATATTAGAACATAGACATATATAGAATAGGGATAGCAAGATAATTATTTTGTGGGGAATAGCTTCACCCGTTTCTCATAAATCTGAATACTTGCTGTCATACCTGCCTTATTTGATCAATGATGAACGATGGCTCTATAAGCCTTGTGGGATAGAAATTCAGCCAAATACCAAGTTCCTTGGATAGCCTTAATTGTAAATTACATTAATTTCTTATTTGCATTCTGTCACATTTTCTGTATCCTTCTAGAAAATCATATTACGGAGCATACCGCAGAGAGCTACATGTTACAATGGCAACGAGGGCATATCTCAAACTACCAGTACCTTCTTCATCTCAATAATCTGGCTGATCGGAGCTGCAATGATGTTTCCCAGTACCCTGTCTTTCCATGGATCATAGCAGACTATTCTAGTTCAGAACTAGGTAAGACTTCTTTGGAGACAAACAAAGTAAATGCAATAGGACAATCCAGACCAGGTACCCTGGGCAGTTGGCCGCTTGTGCTGTCAATTCATTTTCTCAAACTGGAATAGTGTTTAGTAGCAGTGTCATTTTCAGTATTGGTAAATAAACTTGATTTTAAAAAGTTGCATAGCCTGCTGCTTACTTTGCTACATTTTGACTTTCAAATGAATACTCAAGGAAATACAAGTCAGGAAACATTAATAACAACCTGGGGCATGAAGATAAGAGATTCAGTAAGTACTGTTGCAAAAATCCATTCATTTCAATTAAGGTTGCATAGAGTTTCACAGTCTGCATCGTAAGCACTAACTTTGACATGTTATTCATAGAAAGTAAGGGTCTTGAATAGATTTGGGAAGGGTGGTTTGCATATATGTTTTCTGCTTATCTAAGAGAAGAACTAAATAAGAGCTGTTAGCATATTTTTTTAAAAAAAGTAATTGATTGTACCTTTTCAGTATGGCTTTAAATAAAGTTGCTTGCTATCTAAAATCCAAAAATCTAATTTCTATGAATTTTCAACTGAAGAAAGCATAAAAATGTATATTTTACCAAAATAGCATGCAAAACTAAAATAGCTTAATATGGATAATTGTGAATAGAAAATATCAAATGACTGAAACTTCCAGACTGGTAATAAGTTGTGAAAAAATGTTAAAATATTAAAACATAAAATAAAGGAGGAAAACTGTGTTCATGAAGCCTTTCGGGTTTAAGAAGCTACCAGCAATTACAAAACTGGAAATGAGGTGCATTCATTAAGTATATGTTGCTGATTTGATTGTGAAGTGAAAATTGGGCTAATTTTTCCATAAAATGATATATTTAAGGATGGAAAAAATACTTTTTTACCAAAATAACTACAGCACAGGTATCTGAAAAAACAAATATCTTCAGTGAAGTTTTTTTTTCCCTACACAAAAATTATTGGATTTCTCTCTAATATGCAAACACATTAATCCAAATTCTTCCCAAGGATTACAATTATGCTTTAAAGATTGATGAAGAAAGTGTAGCTCCTAATTAATCCTAATTCGATATCTTACATTTTGTCCATATACATTAGAAAATAAAATTGTCATACCATTGTTAGTAATATAGTATATGTTTACAAATGTTTTTTAATAGATCTAACAAATCCTGAAACTTTTCGTGACCTTAGTAAACCTGTAGGTGCACTAAATAAAGAAAGATTGGAAAGATTACTGGTATGTAGAAAAACACCTTGTTTGTGTGTATTTGTGTGTGTGTGTGTATAAATTAGTTTGATATGTTAAAATAACTTTTTTGTTTACTATATTTTAAGTATTTTTTTCTAGTGAAATGTTTCAATTTGTTATAAAAGATAGATGCAAAATTTCTAGAACAACTGGTTTTAAAAGTAATTGTTAAAGAATGTAACTTTACCTGTATATATTTGAGAGAGTCTAATTTCAGGTGGGATGGAAGGGTTTTTATTTGGTAAAGTATCCAAATGTGAATACAAGCAGATGCATTGATAGAAAATGAGAAAACTGTAAAAGGATTGAAGATCCAGTGGCCCTTCAGGTGTTCCTAAGCTAAAACTCCCATTACTTCCATCATTGGACATGTATTATTAAGCAAAGCTGCTGTTTTTTTGTGATTCAGCAACATTTGGAATGTTTTTCTCAAGTCTGTAGTAGAGCATAATTGGCTATTATCTAGGTGTAAAGAGCAGCATAGCTCAAAAGTTTATAGATGACATATTTAGGTTGAACTGTGATTTCTTCGACTGTTAATAAAAGATTAAATATGTGACTATTTTTAACTAATTTTATTATTAAGTACGCCTATTTTATCTAAACATTTCAGTATATACAAGAGAATATACAAAGTATATTCAGAGTATATACAAAGACTAGGTTAGAATATCTTTCTAAGGTTTTCATATTCAGGTTCCAGTGGTTTGATAGGTATTTTTTCAAATATTTTAGGATCAGATTATACTGTGCATATAAACCATTTTTAAAAAACTGGATATGACAGAGGTCTTCAAACTTGGCAGCTTTAAGACTTGTGGACTTCAATTCCCAGAATTCTCCAGCCAGCTATGCTTCTGGGAGTTGAAGTCCACTATTCTGGGAGTTGAAATCCACAAGTCTTAAAGTGCCAAGTTTGAAGACATCTGGGATAGGGGGAAGAATTCATCCAAGTGCCCCTGGAGTCTAGCACCTTCCTGCAAAATAATACATTTTGTAATTGTTTTCTGTAGCAATCCACTGAGATTGAATATATGGTTGTGTCAGTGACTCATTTCAGTCATTGTGGAACAATGTGCACAAAAAATGAAATGCTGACACATTTTGTAATATAAACTCCATGTAATCACTGAATTGATTCTCTCCATTTTTCCCCTCCCTTTTTAATTTTTTTTGCCTTTCTTGCATTAATAGGTACGTTATCAAGAAATGCAAGAACCAAAATTTATGTATGGCAGCCACTACTCATCACCAGGTTATGTTCTCTTTTACCTGGTCAGAGTTGGTAAGTTATAAACAGAGGCATTTCAGAGAATGTCATTATGGTACTTGTTTGAATATATGTATCTAACCTCTTTTGTTTTTATAGCACCAGAGCATATGCTTTGCTTACAAAATGGAAAGTTTGATCATCCTGACAGAATGTTCAACAGGTTAGTTCTGAATTCACAACCAGTGCAGGTAACTTTTGTGTTTGTCACACTTACAGTGTTCCTTTAAACAACTGGTTATTCTCTGTACTATTCTTAACCAGTGGTGGGTTTCAAAATTTTTCACTAATGGTTCTGTGGGTGTGGCTTGGTGGGTGTGGTATGGCTTGGTAGGCATAGCAGGGGAAAGATACTGTAAAATCTCCATTCCCATCCCACTCCAGGGAAAGGATACTGTAAAATCTCCATTCCCTCCCCAATCCAGGAGAAGGTTACTGAAAAATCCCCATTTCTTCCCAATCAGCTGGGATTTGGGAAGCAGAGAATAGATGGGGGTGGGGCCAGTCATAAATTTTACTATTGGTTCTCCGAACTACTCAAAATTTCTGCTACCGGTTCTCCAGAACTGGTCAGAACCTGCTGAAACCCACCTCTGCTCTGTTCATCTATTGTTTAAACAAGTAAATGTTAATTTCAGACTAACAAAGGCAGGTAGATCTCAAATAACAACATTTTAATAATTTAATAGTCAATATTTTACTTAGCCATTGCAAAGCAAAGCCAATGGAACATGTTTAATAAAATTAGACCTCTAATCAGAACAGACAGAAGAAATGGACTCATAGGTAACTGATTCATGAATATTCAGTAATTTCACAAAGACATAATGGAAACAATAATTAATAAAAGCAGTCTGTGATAATCGAAGAAATAATAACCAGAGGAATATTTATGAGAAGAGGACAATCATTAAAATAGTCCTAACAAGTTAGTAAAGATTATTATTCTAACCCAATATTACACTCTAGGTCGCACAGCAATGAGGAACATGAGCCGAATAGGGAAAAGCTAAGACATGAGTCTGGAAACCAAATGTAGGTTAATTCGCTGTATCATGTTCCCTCTAGCTACCTATGGTTGTGAATGTTGGAGCTTAAAAAAGCAAGTCAAGAAAATATACTCATTTGAACTGTGGTACTGGTGTAGGCTCCTGGGTATTCCTTGGAGAGAAAAGGTGACTAATAAGCAACTACTGGAATAACACCAGACTTTTACTGGAACAAAATATTGCAAAACTACATCTCACTTATTTTGACCATGTCATGTGGGGGAATTCACTGGAAAAAGAAATGATGTTTGGAAGGTAAAAGGAAACTAGGCCGCCAAAGAACACAGTGACACCATCAAAGCTGACACCAACCAGAGCATAGAACGTCTATGGGGATTCTTAGTCATCCAGGTCATAGCTGTCCCAAAGGTGCTTTTTCAAGAGGCAACTGGATTTTCTGTTTTTTTTTCTTTGAAAGTCATTTCACTTCTCATCCAAGGTGAAGAAGAAGCTTCTTGGATGAGAAAAGTCTTCAAAAAAAAACAAACCAGGAAGTCCAGTTGCCTCTTGAAAAAACACCTTTGGGACAGAGCATAGAACCGTGATGATGAACCTATGGCATGCATGCCACAGGTGGCACGCGAAGCCATATTGGAGGGCACGTAAGCTCAGCTCCGGCGGGTGCTGATTTTTGGGCCTTCTGGGCCCACTGGAAGTAGGGAAACAGGCTGTTTCCTGCCTCCAGAGTGCCTCGGGGGTGGGAGGGTGGAAGGCCCATTTTTCTCTCTCCCCAGGCTCCGGAAATTATCTAATACTTTAGCAGCAATAAGGGGCTTCCTATCATCTCCCACCTCAGCCCAGCCCTATTCTTTATCATATCCAGGTGTTTCAGAATCTTTCTATCGAAAACAATCTTTATATAATGAGCCAAACTTACACCCTATTATAACCTGCCAAGCAGAAATGGATTAATCTGTAAGTCCTGCTCTGTCTGTTCCATCATCATGATAACCTCACATGACTTGTAAACATCAGATCTTTTCCAACGTGGCAATCTCCCCTTTGTCAGAGGAGATCTCCTCAAGCCAGTCCCCTTGTCTCTCAGAAAACTCTCTGTTATTGGGTTAATAGTTTTTTTAATTTCTGTTTAATTATTCATTAATAACCCAGTTCGTCATGGATCCTTTTTCTCAAATATGTATGCATGAGTGCCCAAAGAGGCACAATCCAGTTGATGCAGATTATTGAGTCAATGTTTATTTTGATTTCCTGGAATTCCTTAGATGTATTATTTACCCTAAAACCTTAAAACTCATCTCATATTCTTTCTGGAAAAGGTTAGTCATAATATCAAATTGTGGAGAATCTTTGCCAGCATTCTCAAAATTTCAATCAATACTTATTTCCTTATGTTTTGCTGGTGATAGATCCCAGAAGTTGAATCTGAGTTGAAGTAGACAGTAATTTTGAACGATCATCATCATCATCATCATCTGTGAGTTCCTTATTTTTTTCTCTCTCTCTCTTGTGGTTTATAGAACATTTTTCTACCTAATCCTTAAAAATAAAGATTGTTCTGCTTTTGCATTTTATTTCAGATCGAATTAGTTTGTTATGGCTTTGGGGCAAGTTATAATAAAGTACTCA
The DNA here is from genome assembly GCA_032468115.1 of Grayia smithii. Taxonomy (NCBI): domain Eukaryota; kingdom Metazoa; phylum Chordata; class Lepidosauria; order Squamata; family Grayiidae; genus Grayia; species Grayia smithii. Next base: position 469,414 of record JANHFM010000773.1, read on the forward strand.
ATAGTAAAACTGTTACACAAACACACATATGAAAAACAGTTAAGTATAATAAGCCCTAAAATAATGAAGGATATATACAGTAAAATGTAATAGAATAAATATAATATTATAAAAAGTGATGTGTAAATGAATATCAACTTTATTAATGGTGCAATATATTGTACAAACAGTAGCACAAAACTGGGTGAGTTGGGAAGATATATTTTGAGTTTTTGTCTGGAAAAAAGGAACAATAAGTAGAAATCACACTCACTACCCAGTAACTTCTTCAAAATCACATAAATTAATGCCTGCCTACAATCCTTACATAGGGAGCAGCATAACAGCACAGCAGTTAGAATTCACATTGAACCACTCGAACATAACCAAAGATAGATAGGAGAACCCTTAAAATGTTCAAAAAGGACTGAGATAGATAAATAGATGATAGATGATAGATAGATAGATAGATAGATAGATAGATAGATAGATAGACAGATGATAGATAGATGATAGATAGACAGACAGACAGACAGACAGACAGATGATAGATAGATAGATGATAGATAGATAGATAGATAGATAGATAGATAGATAGATAGATAGATAGATAGA
>JANHFM010000782.1:0-10012 GCA_032468115.1 Grayia smithii
TCAGCTAGATAATATGAGAAATTAGATAATTAGTTAAATATTATTATAAGCACAAGAGATTTGTAACCGACCGACACGCTGTATATAATTGTGAGGGATGATGGAGGGTTTTTTTTGTGTTTGTTTGTTTAAAAAATAAAAAAAATAAAAACCAATACAAGAGCAAATAATAAATACAAACTCAGGGCAAACTGCTCCAAACTCAATTGCAGAAAATACGACTTCAGTAACAGAGTGGTCAATACCTGGAATGCACAATCTGACACTATGGTTTCTTCCTGAAACCTCCAAAACTTTAACTTTAAACTGTCTACTGTTGACCTCACCCCATTCCTAAGAAGTCTATAAGGGGTGTGCATAAGTGCACTAGCACACCTACCATCCCTGTCCTAATGTTCCTTTTTACTCTTACTGTTTTCATATATTCAAATTATATTTATTATACTTTTACCTGTCATCTTATATATGCTTGACAAAATAAATAAATAAATAAATAAATAAATAAATAAATAAATAAATAAATGGTATTGAAGCTACAGGAACCTTGGCGGGAGGTGATCATGCAATATTGGAATTCAATGTTATGCGAGCACAAGCAATAGAACAAAGTCAAACTAGTGTCTTGGTCTTTAAGAGAGCTAATTTCAATAAACTTAGAGAGAACTTAGGAAGGACTTCATGGATGAGAATCCTCAAGGAAAAACAACTCAAAAGCTTGGAAAATTTTGAAAAGTAAAATTATAAAAGCCCAGAGTAGCACAATATCAATGAAGAAAAATAATAGTTCTCAAAAGAAACCAGCATGGCTTCATAAAGAACTCTCTAATAAATTGAAAGACAAAAAGGATAAATATAAAAAATGGAGAAAGGGGAGTTCTGGTTGACATTGCAGTGGGAACAGCTGTAAAATAGCGGAGCTCTGCTGGACTCTGTGAAATACAGCTGGCAACTGCTTGCCAGGAGACTCTTTTTTTGTAAAAGTTTTTTATTTATTCTTTCTCATACACATATCTTGAATGTACAGCTTTTCATCCAGTAAACACATCTCCTTTTCATTTCTATCATAAACAATTTACATATAATATATTCAAGATTGCCCTTCTACCATTTCATCTTCATTTTACAACCTTTCTTCTTTCTCTCTCTTCTCTTTCCTTTCTTCCCCTTCTCCCTTCTGCTTTCTAGTTTCTTCTGTCTTCCTCTCCTTCTCCTTCTCTCCTTCCCCTTCCTTTCCCCTACACCTCTCTTCATCTTCCCTCCTTGCCTTCTCTCCTACTCTTATCTCCCCTCCTCTTCTTCTTCTCCTCTTCCCTTTCTACTTTCCTCCTTTCCCCTTCTTCTCTTCTTTTCTCTTCTCTTCTCTTCTCTCCTCTATCTCTCTTTTTTCTTTCTATTGTTGTTTTCATTCTATGTACTCTATTCTATTCTTTATACTACAATTAATTTCAACTGTTCCATTACATTTCTCTTAAAACAAAATAGCATGGCAGACACCTGATAACTCTGTAAGACAGTGTTTATCAACTATGGGCAGCTTGAAAATGTGTGGACTTCAACTCCCAGAATTCCCCAGCTGGCAAGGGAATTGAGAAACACTGCTGTAGCAAGTAATATCCTATTTATTCCTGCCTGAAAATTTGGCTTAATAATGCTAGGCTATCTTGCAGAGCTGGCTTAGTACACATTCACTCTGCCATTAGCTATCCAGATAACAATGATGGAATTCATCTGTGTGCATTTTTAAAATGTTTAGCAATTAAACAACCACAAAATTATTTTAAAAAATGATAATTCCTATCTTTGCTTCTGTTTATTTTTTTGTAAATAGATTAGTGTCTAATCACTGTGACATCAAAAGTCTGCATTTTTGAATTGTTTTTTTAGTATAGTAATTGCTTCCCACTCATGAAGATTATTATTTTTTCCTTACACAATATTTATGTCAATCATTATTAGGATGATTCATGTCATCTAAAACTTGAAAGTCATTAAGAAGCCTGCTTTACAAGTTAATTCAAGCAGTGGCTATACTGTACATTTTGTTTTAGATCTTGGCTTTTGGGAGGGCTAAAAGTACTTCTGCTTTGATATCTTTTGAATAAATAAAAATGGAGAATTTGGAGATTATGACCTTTGAGCAAGGGCCATCCACTTCCAAGAATGGTCTTGTAAAAAAACCTGTATTAAAAATGCATGCATTTAATGCATGCAAAACATGCTGTCCTTTTCTAGCCTATTATTTTTAGCATTAACTTACTAGTGAGCACGGTTTCATCATTTTATTTACTTTTTATTATCATTTTTTATGCCCTATAAGGTGACTCTGGGCATTTCATGCTACTTGCAATTAAGTTTTTTTTCCCTGTATTTTCTTTTACATGTAGTAAATAATTATACAACCAACCATATATCCATCCTTTAGTTTAAAACAATGAACTTGGCCATGCCACGGACCATTCAGTTTGCAAACAATTCCCACTGCATACTAATCTAGTCCATTTCTCCTTTGCATTCTTCTTGTCAAAATTTCTCCTTTGCATTCTTCTTGTCAACTGCCAATCACAGACCCTTTCAACTAATTATTGCTGAAAGGCAAGATACACTGTCTACCCAATGCAGAACTACAGGAAGTAGGAAGGGACTGGCTTCCAGAGACTGCAAACCTGATGGAGGTTTTTCTTCCTTTCTGTGCATCAGCAGTAGTTGGCAACTAGCACCATGATTCAACTGATGAGTTTATGTCCTGAGACAGACATAAGACATAACCTTTGCATGGAAACTCCATATCATTTCTCATTTTAGAATGAGATCTCTGCACACTATAAATGCTACTTAGGAGTTTGGGATGCTTCCAGATGGAGGATTCATATCACTAGTAATTTTTTAAAAATTGCATTTATCTTCATTTACCTTTTTAAACAGATTTTCTATAGTGGGAAGAAAGATGAAGATGCAGTAGGGGAAATACAGGATTGCAGATGGAGGACCAGACACTCAATAACATTGTGTGAATATATTATAAAATGAACAGTAAACCTTTGGAAATGTACAATGATCTAAATTTGAGTCAGATCCATGTGATCTGGAAGCACATTATTAATCTGGCAGGACATGCAGGCAAGATACAATCTGAAACAGCCAGGATGTACTGTAATCTGAGAACTAGCAGCCTTTAAAAGGTGAACGCTACTGTACGATGTCCAACAGCTAATGGGTGAGTTTATATATTTCCTCACTCTTTTATTTTTCCCTGATAAATCACATCTCTATATTCTTGACTGTACCATACATCTGAGATACTTTTTCACAAAAACACAGAGGAATTGTAATTATTTTTGGGGCTACAGTTAGTATTCATTTCAAACCATTTTGAGGACCTCAGAAGCAGGACATAAAGCTGCAATGAAATCATCCATGGAGAGTTGTTAGTGAAAAATTAATGAACAAACCCAGGAGATGTGATGAACGTCCCCTTGGACTCCAAAATAAAGTTCCCAAGAGTCAGAGATTAGTTCATAGCACATAAATATCTGAGGTGTGTGGCAAATGGACTAGTACTGAGCATGGTGTAAATGTGCTCAGTGTAGTTATGGGATGAGGAATTAAAACAAAGAACACATAGATTTCACCCAGTCTGAATGGGTGTATTCAGACATTCTTGTTACATTTAACCAAAATGTGTAAGCTAGATCCTATGGATTCTTCCCACTCCCCAAAGTGTAGAGTCTTTTTTGAAGGACGGGAAGCTTCATTTGGTTAGCTGGGTGCAGACATCTCCAGTGGACCCAAAACCACATGTTATTTGGCTTCTGCAGCACATAGCAGTCTCAGAATGTACACATGGAGTGACATTCCCTGCAAAACTCTCTGGATGCCTAGGACAGAGGCTAATGCTGCTGCACAAGATGACTGCAATTTTGGACCACATAAGCCCCTTTATTTGTTCCCTTTTATTGTAACTTATACATCCCCAGAGATGGCTAATATTAGAATTGGAAGGTCCATGTAAGAGCTGTGGATTATCAATCAGTCAACAATGGAACGACTTGTTGAATGGATTGGATTGATTTTATGTTCAAAGACCAAAGCAGCTGTAGTTATCACCAGAGAAAGGTTAAGATGATAGGTATTTTTCCATACAGCCCCTAGGGGTCAGGGCTGACTCAGTGGCATCTAACTTGCTACAGTAAACACCTCCAGTAAGGCTGAGCCCAGCAATCCAGTCATTAGATACATATACTATTAGGGGAAAATGCTTTACCAGCAAGCAATATTCTGCCAAATCCCCTTCATTAATAAATCTCTCGTCAAACTCAGCAAGCCTTTGGAATAATTCCACAATGCACCCGAGTTTGCAATCAAGGCAGATGTAAGCACAAGCTGCTAAAGTTACTACCTCATTTTTCTTTATTTAACCACTTCCAATTCTCTCTCCATCCTCCACTTTTCCATGTGAAATGATAGATTAAAGTCACTAGAGGTGTTTGAAGTAGTTACACGCCACTGAGTCAAGTCTAGTAAGAGTTGAAACAGCTATCAGAAATTAAAGCATGTTGCCCTACAGATATGTTTTATTTCCTCAGAGAGCTTTAGGCAATTAGATTTGGGTGGAGCTCTATATCCTGGAGATTCTCTGGGGAAAGGCATGACAGTTAAACTGAAATAAATTTGAGATAGTTTGTTGTATGTATATACATAAAATTATTAAGGATTCCTTCCTTTCAAGAGAAAAATATAGTACAGGAAGTCCTTGATTTACAACTCATTTAATGACCATTCAAAGTTACAATGTCATGGAATAAAGCGATTTGTGACCATTTCCATACTTATGATGGTTGCAGCATCCTCATGGTCACATGATCAAAATTCAATTTGGCAACTGACTTCTATTTATGATGGTTGCAGTGTCCCAGGGCCATGTGATCACCTTTTGCAACCTTCTGACAAGCAAAATCAACAGTGAAGCCAGATTCATTTAACCATTGTGTTACTAACTTGAGAACTGCAATGATTCACTTAACAACTGTGGAAAGAAAGGTCATAAAATGGGGCAAAAGTCACTTAACTACTGTTTCACTTAGCAACTGAAATTTTGGGTTCAATTATGGTGGTAAGTCAAGGACTTGCTGTATCCCCAAGACATAATAAGAAAAGAGAGGCAGTCTTCTGTGTACCTTTGGTGAGTGTTATAGGTCCAAAGTAGTTGGCATCCATGATCTTTTTGTCGAGTTCCAGTGACACATTTTGAACTGTCCCCTTGGCTTTTGTGCTAGCATTATTAATGAGAATATCCACACATCCATAACAATCCAGGATTTCTTTAGCTACATCTTGGATACAGTTTACATCAGCGAGATCTAAAAGGATAAGCTTCGGTGTAAATGTCTACAAAAGAAGGAGGGTTTGAGGGTTACTATATTATAAAACAGAGATAACCCAGTACTTTTTTGAAGTATAATACTTAACAACACAAAAGAGCGGGATAATTCCTAGAGACAATAAAGCACTTGCCCTAGTTTGGTGACTTGCCTATTTTTGGATCTTCTGCTCCCAAAGTTCCTAGTCATATGGCTCACGGTAAAAGAAATGGGGTTTATGGGATGACCATGACTTTGAAGAAGGAGGCAATTAGATCCAAAGATGAAGTAGAATTGATGTATTAAAAGTATAAATAGTAACAGTTCCTTAGGAAAAAAGTACTAGTTGTAAAGATTTGGTAGTACACTTGTTGTTTAAATCCAGGAGGACCTATTTGTCAGTTTATATAATTGTCTGGCCTTAAATTTGGAAATACGGTAACTGGTTGTGATTATTTGTATGGGAATATATTTATTTATTTATTTATTATATTTATATGTGGATCATGTGTGCTAGCTCTTTATTGTAAGGCAGCATCCATCATTCATTGTTTAAAAACAAACTAATTAGACTGACCTTAATGTTGATATTTTCCGGTAACATCCAATAAAACCTGTAATCATTTATTATATAAGACAATACTGTGAGGTAACAAAATTATACAATTGCAAAGAGAGGCAATAAAACTAATTTTAAACTGCCTTCGGAAATAAATTAGTTTTGATCTAACACCAAAAATATTGCAATAGTTACACTGTATGCCCTGAATATTGTTTGAAATACTGAATACTAACTTATATTTTTCTGAAACTGCATATTATAGCATATGGTCTATTGCCATCCTTTAACCCCTAAGAGTTATTCAATTGAAATATATGCTTGTTCTAGAGTTTTTGGGTTGTTTTTACATGATGTTTCTTCCTAATGTATCTTTTTATGGTGCACGGACAAGATAATTAGAGAGTAAATACTTTATTTATTTACATGTGGATTTTATTAGGTTGCTACTATCTTCAAACAAGTGCCTCTCCAGTAAGCTGGCAAATTCATGCATTGTGCTATCGTAACTAATCTGTGCTATGCTTAAATACTATCATTTAATTGCAAGCTGCCTAAAGTCTCTTTGGCAACATTGGTGACATGTAAGTTTAATAAATAAATAAACAAGTGAATAAATAAATGACACAAGGTCCATATCTTACTTACTTTCATGTGAGTACTAAAGGAACAGAATTAGATTTCATAATTTACCTATGTTCATAGGACATTAAATTAATCCTTAACTGCCTTCTCCAACAATTTTCAAAACTAAGTTCTTAGAACACTACTGCCTTCATTCCTCATCCACAAGTGGAGATAGTGGAAATGATAATTTAAATCTTCTAGAAGTTTCCAGACTGGGGAAGGCTGGAATGTAATCTTATAATCTTTCCTGTGTTTTTCTTTTTGTCCCATAATTTCTTCAACCACTTGTTTTTTTTACTTGCATCTGCCTTCTCAAATTTAGGCTGATCCCTCATGTTCCTTTATAGTAGAAGCAGGGAAAAGTATTTGCCTTCCTGAGCTTGAGTATCAAGTGATCTTTAGTTCAGTACAAGCAATGGGCCAGCAATTTCCTTCCCTGCATCTAAGACCAATAAATATATTAAGGAAGGCAAAGGAGACAGTGTGTCACCCATATTTGTTCAAGTAACATGAAAATAGGGAAGGAAACCTCCCTCCTACTTCTACCTAATGGTAGGATTGGCCTTGTGAGTAATTAATTTGTTGGGAAGAAATGTTTAATTCAGAAAAAATCCTGAGAAAATTGCTTGGATATTCTAGATCAAGTGTCTCTCTCTCTCTCTCTCTTTTTTTTTTTTGCCTTTATATAAATGTTTAAGGATATACAATACAAGAGCCTTACTGCAGTAGGATCAGCCGCACTATTTAAAGCATCACAGAGAACTTCTAATTTGTCCAGGTGTTTCCCACACAAAATCAGCCTTGCTCCTCCTGAATGAAATACTTGTGCACATTCTGGAAGATAAACCAAAGGACAATTCCATTAATTGGGATTGTAATAGAATACACCTGTTCTCATTCATTCAACCTTGATGACAGAAAAAAAAAATTCTTCCCACACTCAGCATTAGCATACAGACCGTCCTCCCCATGCAATTGCTTATATTTCAGTTACTGAACTTAGACAAATGTATAATCTGGACATTACCTGAAAAAACATATTTGTACCTGCCTTTGCTTATAAATGTATTCTATGAAGTCTTGTGCATGCAACTGAGAGCAACCACTAGAACCCAGGACCATTGTGGTTGGGTTATAGTTCGGAAAACACAAGGAAGTCATAATGTTTCCAGGGAGCATCCTTTGCATGAGAGGGATATGCAAAAAATTAAGTGAATCATCAGAAATTATGAACCCTAATATGCTGCTTAGTTAGGAGCCAAATATCAATTTAACTATAAATCCAGCCACATTGCTACAGCTAAGATAGGAGCCTGTTGCATGTCTATGCTGGCTGAGGTAAAAAGTGACTTATTTAATATTCCCCATTTAATAGAAAAATGCAGAGAGGTACCAGAGCAGAATTTTTGCTCTGTCTCTGTTTACTTGACATCTTCCACCCAGGATGTTATGAAAAAGATTTATCTTCCTTTGTTGCCAGCTTGGAAATGAATTGCTGGAAATATATTCCATAGAAAAGGTCTCTCCACACCACCTTGGGGAGGCAAGACTGCAAAGCCTGGGAAGCCAACATTTCCATGCATTTGAGTAATGCATGTCAGTATCAAGTATGCCCAAAGGAGAATGAGGTGACAATGGTTGCAGTGATTGTCCCCTTGTGATTGAAAGAAAGAGTTCCATCCCTGGAAATCCTCACAAGAAATAGCCTAGGATATATAGAGAATGCTCAGTAGCTGCAGCATGAAATACCACATGGAAGAGAAAACCAAAAAATATTGTCTAACAGGAAAAGAGACAAAATGGCAGCTTGGAAAGAATGAATGGTTTTCTGGGCAAAAAACAGAGTAAAATCATTAACTGAATCAAACTTTACTGAATTAACTTGATTTCCTGGGTTTACACAACACAGGGTTAAAAATTAAGCAACACAATTATAAGTTTAGTGGGTTGCAAAAGTCAACCACAATATGATTCTCTGTGTGAAAATAAGCACAAAATATTTAAAACAGATTCTTCCTTTCATTAAAAAATCTACCACAGTCTTCTTGTAGGATGCACTATATCGGGGGAACCTGGCAACACAGTTAAGCAAGTTGATAGAATAGACTAGGATAGCTGTCTACAATTTGGAATGATCTCAACCTTTTTATCAAGAGATTTCTTAGATCTTCCACTCTCCATCCTGGTCTAGCTCCAGTAAACACAAGAGTTCAGGAAACTTCACTATTGAGGATAAAAGTGTAATATTGTCTTGTTCTATCGCTTGATGAACTCTCCTAGTGTGTTTACCAATGGTGCACATGACCCTGATGATTTCTCAGTTGACATCGCCTGTTCCCTCCCCACTCCCCACCTGACAAGCAGCAGAGCAGCAAACCTCCTGCATATCTCCACGAGAGGGATCATTTTTCATTCCCCTGACAATTCTGTGGCTATGATTTTCCTCCATTCACCAAACCAGGACTGCAGGTTCAAAGTTTTCACTACAAGGTCTGCCAATAATTTTGCTTCAAGATAACCCTTAGTATGTCAACTGCTTGGTGCAAGATCTTAAAATTCACCACTGGTGCATAATTTAGGGATTACAGAAATAAGCTATTTATATCATATTGCTGCCACTTCATAGGTACTGTATGTGCAAATAGTTCTCACTGTTACAGCACAGCTAGCTAACTAAAAATAGATTTTTTTCTCTCTCTCAGGACACAGAGTTTGTGGAGGCACTTTTCTAACAAACCGAGGATCTTAGTACTATTATTTCTAATGGACTGTTCAACAGTTGCATCGTAAGAGATATTAAGTGGATGCCAGTCTCAAAATAAATACAGCTTTTATTGCTGTTTGCAGTTTGTGCAAAGTGTGAGTCATTTTAATGATATGGAATTCTGAAAGTTGGTTCCAAACAAAACAACAAAGCAATGTAGGATTTAATTTCTTGCACACTAGATCAATTGTCAATATACTGTCAATGCACAATTCAGTCCCCCTTTCTCTTGTGTCTTCATGCCACACGGTTTATATTTATTTTCTCTAATTTATTTCAATTGCAACATTTGGAATTATGCAGACAATGTAATTTGTTCCAAGGTGTTAAAGGAGGTTCAGAATGCATACAGACCATTATAAGGCAATGTTTCAGATTGAGCAAATGGACATACAAATTGTGTTCTATAGGAAGAAATTTGTTGAATAAGAATAAACAGAATAATCTGGAGAAACTCTTAGTATGTTCACTTAAGAAGGCCCTTTCTGCACAAATACACATATCTATATAGCTTCCTGCTGATTTACAGGGCTGAAGCCTTGACTCTGGTTTATAATACTGGTTTCTGAGTATTTAATGTTTCCTGTATGATACTCAGGCAAACATTCATAAAATTTCCAGGAGGAAATTCCTCTTCTCTCTCTCTCTCTCTCTCTCTCTCTCTCTCTCTCTCTCTCTCTCTCTCTCTCTCACCCACACCCACAC
>JANHFM010000785.1:0-11419 GCA_032468115.1 Grayia smithii
CTTCAAACTTGACAAGGAATACTTTTTTCCTTGTTTTCAACCTCTAAAATCTAGGTGCATCTTATACTCCGGTGCGTTTTATACTCTGAAAAATACGGTAATATGTTGAATTAGATTTAGCGATGACTGTCTAATCTGTTTTATATAAACTAGAACAAATAAAATGAAAGACTGCTAGCATGATGTTTTTAACATGATGGCTACAAACAGAGCACAAAAAATTGCATTTTGAACTTAATCTGGAGTTAGTGTTAAAATATATATCAGGGATATTTTTAAGACACAGCCTGTATGTAAAAAAAGGCAAAACAGATCACTGAAAAGATTAACTGAGCTTCATAGTTTTTCTTTTGTGAGTCATATATGCATCATACCCAAAACAATTCTTATGGTTCCTTCTAGTTTTTAGAAGCCATGATCTAGAGAATATTTTCTTAGTAACTATATTCAATCTAAACAAAAGGACTTTGTCTTTAAACAGAGACAATAAAGCAGCTTGAAACTTGAGTATGATAGAATGCTGCTATTAATGGATTTAATTAAGTACATACATTGAAAATAAAATACCAATAAGAAATATGAATAGCTTGCAATCTTCATTGCTAGATTTTGGAAAAGATGGGAAACTATACTACAGTCCCATTGAGATTTTGTAATATGTTTCTGACTAAGATATTGCTAGCTCTTAATTACCTAGTTATATTTGTGTCCTGCCTTTCATTCAAATGCATAAGGCATAATGTTTCCTCCTCCTGTTTTTTACAAACACCACCCCATCACAATGCTGTCTGGTATTTTGAACTGTAAGAATAATCCATTGATTCCATGGTTGCAGATGGACTAGAACATGGATCTTTCCACGCTTAATCTTATTACATACTAAATTGCAGTGGCTCTCAGTGGGATTAAAAAATATGTTATAAAATACATAAAATATATGTTCAAACTATTTATGGTAGGGGTTAAATGTATACATCAAAAAAATCATAAGCCTTTATAGCTAACTTGTTGAATTGGGCAATAGGATATCTTCCAGCTCAGTGGTGGGATTAAAAAATCTTTACTACCGGTTCTGTGGGCATAGCATGGCTTAGTGGGCGTGGCAGGGGAAGGATACAGTAAAATCTCCATTCCCTCCCCACTCCAGGGGAAGATTACTGCAAAATCCCCATTTCCTCCCAATCAGCTGAGACTCGGGAGGCAGAGATAGATGGGGGCGAGGCCAGTCAGAGGTGGTATTTACCGGTTCTCCGAACTACTCAAAATTTCCACTACCGGTTCTCCAGAACTGATCAGAACCTGCTGAATACCACCTCTGTTCCAGCTGTTTTGAACTAAAATTCCATTATTTTTGGTCTTGTATGAGGTAGCACTTCCTTCTCAAGACTGATGCGCTATCTCAGGGCTGTCAAACTTGTGGCTCATGGGCCGGATGCATCATGCACTGACCATGCCCATGCCCAGTTTAGCGAAGGGGAAAAAAGTTGTGATACATCATGTGATGATGCAGTGACACTGTGAGTTTGACACCCCTGTGCTATCTGGAAGTTATCTTGGATTCTCAGCATGCTCTTTCTATATGTAAATTAATTCACATATGGATATGTTATAATCTGTATATTTATTATAAAAGCTGTGGACAGGTATAATTCTGAAACATTATTCATGTAATTTGTGTCTTGTTGATTGACTGTCCAATAAATCTCTATGCAATTTTAAATAGATGTTCCTAAGGTGGAATAGACACTAATTTTATAGTGCCTTTTATATGTGGGTGCAGAGACAAGAAAGAATTACTGTTTTTCCTCCTACTGATCTTGCAATTGAATGCTCATATTTCATTGATGTATGTATACATATTAAATGATTGTTTGTAACTATAGCTATTTTTATTTTTGAGGAATAAATACTTTTGTTCCTTACTTTTAACTGTATAAATCAGTTTAATTGGTAATATGCAAGCTGTGCTTCAAGTGAAGCCATGTAGGCTTAATTATTTGTGTTAATCTTCGGCGTTTATGTATGCCCCTTTGCTGTACTACTTGCTAGGCTGAAAAATTAAAGCAGTGGAGGGATGCTAATGCGTTCCTTTTAAAACAGGCAGGGTTTGTTATTTCTGTAGCTTTTTTCAGTCTGGATGCACTGTAGAAAGGTTAACTTTCTTTACCTTATGGAACTCTTCATAGCAAAGTCTGGCTGGTCTGGATCAGTGGACGGCGGTTCATATTTACAGAAAAAAAAGAAAGGGGATCTGAGCTTGTGCATGCCGCTGACTCTGGCTTTCTGTTCTTTGGCATTGCTATGGCTGAGGGAATCCATTACATTATCAGATCTTTTAAGGTAATAAAAATAACGTCTAATAAATATTTGGGTTATAATCCCACTTCTACTTCTGCATTGAATTTTCAGGGTTATGCATCAGGTAGAAAAAGTTATCATTAGTTGCACCGAGTAAAACATGTCACTTTTTTATTTAGCTGTGAATTTGTAGATTTACAGTACATACTTAAAATATTCGTTGATTGCTTTTTTAACTTGCAGGATCAATTACAAATACACGTATGTGCTTTTCAAACAAAATAGTTGGAACTAGTACCGGTCATTAATTGCAAACCCAAAGCAAGACAAAAGTGCCTTAATTTATCTTTGAAAAGGGATCATTGAAGTAATTCACATTTCTGCATTGGTCTGTCTCAAATATTCAGTCTGTGCTGCATGAAACATGTCTACGTTGGCATGTGGAGTTATGATAGCTAGTAGAATGCAGCCAGAAAGACTAACTCTGATAAGTTAAGATACTTTAATATAATATTTATCATGGATTAGGGAATGTCAGAAATGAGCACATCTTTAAAAAGTTTATAAAACTAACATTTCTGTGTTGTGAACCAAACTGTAATACATGTTTTGATTTTACTTTAATCTCCTTAACCCAGGTTGGTAATGGATGGTCACATTCCTTACTTGAATGCTTTTAAAGAGTTCCCAGAGGAGATGAAGATGTATGGATCTGACTTTAAGATCTTTCATGTGCAGGTGACTATTACTGATACGTAATATATGAATATTTGTTATGACTCTATTGCATTTTGGACTAAATTTCTAGGTGGCATTTCAGAGTGCACAGGGATATGTGTTTCACATGTTAAAATAGCTGATTTGAGATTGAATTAAAAGTACTGCATAATCATCTTTACCACTTGGTGGCACAGTGGTAAGAATGCAGTATTACAAGTCTTAACTCTGCCGACAGCCTGGAGTTCAATCCTGACTGGCTCAAGGTTGACTTCAGCCTTCCATCCTTCCGAGGTTGGTAGAATGAGGACCCAGATTGTTGGGGGCAATAGGCCGACATTTTAAACCTCTCAGAAAGTACTGTAAAGGACTATGAAGAGGTATATTAATGCTATTGTTGTTAGGGCACTTGGCAACTGGGATTTATTTACAGCCATTTGCAGTGCCCCACAGTCACATGCGCGCGATTTATGATAGCTTTGCCAGAAGCAGACATTTATTTCTGGTTCTGCAAAAACCAGCCTTTAGCAAACAATGAGTTCATTTAATGACCATTATACCACTATTCATTTGATGATTACCACAAAAAAGGTCATAAAATTCAGTCTAGTCATTTGATCACCCTCTTTGCAACTGTCAACAACTTACAACTGGTCATGCAGTTTTGTTAATGATAATCTCTCAGTATTCTTCTAAGTGAATTAGTTGTATTAGGTTTTTATATATTCAGCTATTATTGAAGTAATAGTTAGAAGAGTTGGAAGGACCTTGGAGGCTTTCTAGTCCAACCCCACTGCTCAAGCAGGAAACCCTATACCATTTCAGACAAATGCCTGCCAAATCTCTTCTTAAAAATCTCCAGTGAAGGAGCACCCACAACTTCTGAAGACAAATGGTTCCACTGGTTAATTGTTCTAAGGAAATTTCTCCTTAGTTCTAGGTTGATTCTTTCCTTGATTAGTTGCCATCCATTGTTTCTTATCCTATGTTCTGGTGTTTGGAAAATAGGTTCACCCCTCTTCTTTGTGGCAGCCCCACAGATATTGGGACACTGCAATGATATCACTCCTAGTCCTTCTTTTCATTAGACAAGACATACCCAATACTTGTAAGCATTCTTCGTATGTTTTAGCCTCCAGCCCCCTTAATCATCTTTGTTGCTCTTCTCTGCAATCTTTCCAGAGTCTCAATATCTTTTTTATATTGTGGTGACCAAAACTGGATGCAATATTCTATTCTATGGTCTTATCAAGACATTATAAAGCAGTACTAACACTTCATGTGATCTTGATTCTATCCCTCTGTTAATGAAGCCTAGGATTTCATTGGCTTTCTTGGTGGCTGCAACACATTACTGGCTCATATTTAAGTGATTTTGTCTACTAGGAGTCCTAGATCCTTCTCGCAGTTGCTTCTGTTGAGTCACATTTACATAAATCAGTATGTGTTGTAATTTATATACAGGGCAGGAGAAAAAAAATGATATTTCACCACAAAAGAAGATTTATTGTGAAATCTGTGCATCAAAATCAGATTTGCATCATAATCTTTTAAGGAGAAGGAAACTCATCCAGTGAATGCAATAGAACCTTGCCAGGCTGAAGGATCTTAAATTGCAAAAGGCAAATAATACAGAAAATAATCAGAAAAAGTGATTAAGGTCAAGCCTAGTATCCATAAAGGCTACTTTGCAAGTTGAAACTTGGAAGTTGATGTAACTTTCAGTCACTCCACTCATAAGCCAACTGTAAAAAAACTTTCTGTGGTCTACTTGTGAGGAGTGGCTATCCAGAATAACATGAATAATCTCAATGATCTCTCCTTTGTTCTGGCGAGATTACAGCAACTTGGATCCAGCATCCAGTGGCTATTCCATTTGCAAAACTGTATGACTAACTAACAAAAGCCAGCAAAGCAAAGGTGGCACAGTGGTTAGAATGCAGTATTGCAGACTAACTCTGCCAACTGTCAAGAGTTCAGTCCTGACCAGCTCCAGGTTGACTCAGCCTTCCATCTATCCAAGGTCAGTAAAATGAGGACTCAGATTGTTGGCGGCAATATGCTGACTCTGTAAACCGTTTAGAGTTGTAAAGCACTGTGAAGTGGTATATAAGTCTTAAGCGCTATTGCCAAGTGCTATTGTCTTGCCATAGTGCATACAAGAAATCAATTCATTACAACTTTGTTCATGTGGTTTTTATAAAACTACAGGTAGTCTTTTTTTCGGTTGAGCCTGGCAACTCAAGTCATTTTGCAAAGCAGTCATTAAATGAAACTGCCACTGTACTCACAATCTTCCTTCAACTTTGCTTTGCAGGTAGTCCTCAACGTATGACCATTCATTTAGCAATTGTCTGAAGTTACAACAATACTAAACAATACTAAAAAAAATGACTTGCAATTGGTCCTCAAACACTCACACTGTTGCAGTATCCTCACAATCACATGATTATGATGCAGCATCCTGGGGTTACACGATCGCCATTTGCAACTTTCCCAGCCAGTGTTCAATAAGCAAAGTCAATGGGGAAGCCAACAGGGAAGATTGCAAATCATGATCACATGATGTCTTGTATAACAACTGCTGCAAAAGAGGTTGTTGAACGTAATGCCTCATTTAATGACTACACTGCTTAATGTTGAATTTTTCAGTCCCAGTTGTGTTGTAACTACTTGTACAGACCTCTGAAGTTCGTAAATGCAAGGATTGGTCATTCATTTTCATTTTCATCCTCATTGTAACTCCAAATGGTTGCTAAATGAGACAGTTGCTTAACAAGGGCTATATGTACAACATTTTGCCCATCAATCCTTCAACAAAATGATTAACTGAACCTGTATAGATTATATCTAATTTCCATCCAATTTCATTGTTTATTCCTTGTCTTCTAGTAAAGCACCATCTCATTTATTTTATTTTATTTTTTTATAACAATTCTATAACTGGCTCAACCTTCCATGCTACTTCCCTTTCTGTCAGAATCATTTTGTGTCACAGGTCCTTATGCTCACTTTGTCAGAACTGAGTTTTGAGAAAAAAAGAATTGTTTGAAAATTATAAGAAATCAGTCCCCGTCCCCCCCAAAAAAAGACAATTCCTTTGCACCCCTTCTAAAATTGGATCTCCCTGTCTAATGAAAGCATCTTGGCAAGTGTTGTTAAGACCCCCCTCTCCATTGGAAGTTTGCCTACCTGTCTATATCTATCTATCTATCTATCTATCTATCTATCTATCTATCTATCTACCTACCTACCTACCTACCTACCTACCTACCTACCTACCTATCCATCTATCTATCATCTATTTATTTATCATCTTATATAGTTGCCAATCTCAGCAGAAGTGACTCAGCATGGATGAGATGATACACTTTTTCTGGGGCAAACTCTGCCTTTGGCACCCTCTAGCTCCAAAGGTTAATTATGCTCTTTTTCCCATGGTAACTTCAGGGACTTCAAACCTGACGTTGACCCTTGGTGGTGTGTGTGTGTGTGTGTGTGTGTGTGTGTTGTTACTTTTTTTTGAAGTAATTCTTAATGTGTTAACAATCTATCTAGAATCTTTTGATTTTGATGGGCTATAAAAATGGTCAGATCATAGGCCCAATTTTAGAGTCCAGTTTGCCAGCATCTAGCTGAGTTTTTGCAAGTACCTTCCTCCTGCTCCAAGTCAATAGCATTTAGCAAGTTGGTCAATAGAGCATGTTTACCAGCTCAATGTGGGGTGGCTGTATGGAGATAAACAGGAAGTTCCGGATGCAGGTGTTTGTCATTTTAAATGTTTAAAGTTATAACATGACATACTGTGCTCATTTTAATGAGACGCTTATGCGTCTTGAGACTGTCTATATTTTGGCCAGTGCTATTTTCTTGTAATGCCTATATGAGCTAGAAAGTCAAGTAATCAGAATTCTGCTTTCTTCTCCTTTCATGCCATTTAATAATTTTCTCATCTGTTCAGTTAATATTTTGGAACTGGAAGCACTTTTTCGTATGTATTTTCAAAATTTGTATTGTTGTATTTAAGAAATATAGACCAGTAATGAAAGGAAAGACCCTTTATCTTCTAATATTTACAATCATGAAATCAGAAGGTGGGCAGGTAGCATTTTATTGTCTCTCTCTTGAAGCAACTTCCAAAATGACAGTAAGCAAGGGTGAGGCTCTTTAAAAAGAGCTGAGGAGGAAGTTCACTTCTGACATTTATTTTAATCAGGTTTATCATTGGAATCTGCTGTTGTGTAACAGAAACTCTTGCTTGTCCTTACCTGTTGAAGCATTGCTTAATAGAGAAGGAAAATGGGTTGACTGAGACGTGTGTCCTTTAATATCTATCTTTGTGTCTCTGAGGGAGTGACACTACATTATTGCCTTAAAATGTTGTGGCTTTATAGGCTTCCCAATATGTTTGCTAGTTAAATAACGTTAATCCGAGCATTGTCAATAGCAGTATACAGTGGCTGCTACTCTAAACATCCATGTATTATTTACATGTTTCCTCTGCTCGCTAGAATTCATAAGTACTTGTGGTGGTAATTCAGAATTGCATGGCATAACTAATGCCCCTATACATCGTTTCTTTCCTAATGGTGCAGATTGCCTAAATGGATCTGTGATTTGGATTGCAGAATTGAACGCAACAAAGAAGCTTAGCATGTGAGAGACACAATGAGACTAAAACAGAGCAGTTATATTTTCATAGTGTGAATTTGACCCTGATAGTCTTTTGATACCTTTCATGATTGGTGAAGCATCCCAATTAGGATGTAACATCTGCTCCAGATTAAAATAAGAATGGGTTAAAAGTGGGGAGAGAGCAGATTTAGCCATTAAAGTTATCATGCCCAATAAAACTGAATTGCTTTTAAGTTCAACATTTCCCCCTCCCCCCCCCCAATGTTGCTTTCCTTTGTTAAGCCTTGATCAATATAAATTATGGTATGTTTGCTTCTCCCACTGTTGCCTTCTCTCTTGTTTTTCTTCTTCTCCCTCCCTACCAGTTACATTTCACTGGTATTGCCAGGCCTGGTAATTTGTGACATTGAGAAAATTTTGGATTTTTCCATTGTCACTGAATTACTTCTGTAGCTCTTTGTACTATATATTGCTTATTCCTTGGAGTGATTCAGGATATTAAGCAGTTCTCCAAGTTAAGCAGTGTTTCGCCCACATAGTTCTTTTCTACCCTCAGTTGTCCTTTAATAATCCATGGCACACCCTAAGTTGTTACATCGTATGAGCACGTGCCTCATAAGACTTAGAAGGTAAGGGTCTTCCCTTTCTTTACTGCTCTGTATTTCTTAAGTAATTCATGCCTGCTCTGTATTTAGCGCTTTTAAAACAATCATATTGGAAGATGGAAAAACGACAGTAGTTTTCAATATTGAGCCAAATGTGACACAATTTTTTTAAAAAATAGTAATCAGTTTATTCACATGGTTTTGTCTGATTTTGTATGTATATATATATATATGTATATATATATATATATCATCAGATATTTTTAAAAAAGTGGGTGGATTCATCTTTGGTATTTAGGTTATATAGGGAAAGAAGATAGAATTGTTCTGCCAGCGAGTTTTGTTTTGCCAGTAGATGAATCACAATAGATGCAACATTTCAGACAATCTTTTTTAAAAATATTGACAGTCCCACTGATGGAGGAATTAACACTTGTGCCAATGGCCACAGCATATTATTGTGGTTTGTTTTGGTAGTTTTTCGTAAGCAGCATTGGTTTTTAGGAAGAAGGGAAATAAAAGCAAACTATAGAGACATGGCATATCATAAATCAAGTAAGTCAATCAAAATTATTTCAAGATTGTCAGTATTCATTGTAAGGCATTTTGAAAGCATCACTAATCACATTGACAGGGTAAGGCAATATTAATGTTTTATGTTCAGCCTTTTCATCAAATCAAAATAAAGATGTAATTAGTTTTAATATAATGTAAGATCACGAAATACGACAGTATTCTTACAGTCACTTTTGTAGCACTTTTGGGTTTGTAGCACTTTTGGGTTCTTTTTTTCCTCAAGTACGTTGTAGGTGATATTGCTATTTTTGCAATAATTACATCTGTTCATTTCTCTTCTTCCACTGTCATTGCTAATGAACCACATTTGTGAAGCCTTGCAAATATCTGCCAAACCTGTTTGGCCAGATTAAATTGTATGACATGAAAAAATGTATACATACCAAACGTAGCTCTGACTGGCTGTATTACAGTATTTTCTAAGCACTGAAGGTGGTGTCATAAAGCTCATTTTTGTCTCTGCACAGTTTCTCCCCCCTCCCTTTTTTTTTTTTTTTTTTTGTGCTTATTTTTCGGGTGGAGGGAATACAACATAAGAATGGGAAGGTGCAAACTCTTCATTTGTCTGAAACCTACATTCATGTGTTATGTTCAACACACCCCTTCCTGATAGCATTGTGTTGAACTAGGGATTGCTTTTAAGTCAAGGAGGTGTAGTCCTTGACTTACAACAGTTTATTTAATGATCATTCAATGTTACAACAGCAGTGAAAAAAGTGACTTACAACCATTTTTCACATTTACAACCATTGCAGCATCTCCATGGTCACATGATCAGCATTTGGATGCTTGGCAACTGACTCCTATTTATGACGGTTGTGGTGCCCTGAGGGTTATGTGATCCACTTTTGCAACCTCCTTACAAGCAAAGTCAATGGGGAAGGCAGGTTCACTTAACTGCCGTATTACTAACTTAACAACTGCAATGATTCTCTTAAAAACTGTGGCAAGAAAGATCATAAAATGGGGCAAAATTCATTTAACAATGTTTCATTAACGACATAAATTTTGGGCTCAATTGTGGTCGTAAGTCAAGGACTACCTGTACTTAAGTTACATTTTCCAACATATAGTAACTATGCTGATGAATGGAAAAAAGAGAATAATGCCATAGATTTAAGGAATTCCTAAAAGAATGTCACTGTCTCCTGGTTTTGAAGTATACCTCCAAAGTGTTGGCTTGAATCTATAAAGCCTTCTATGGCTTGGGGTTTAGGTTACTGAAAGACCACTTTAATCTACGCAGACCTTTACAGTAAATGTTTAAAAAATATAAAAATGATGTGGGAGAAGTCTATTCTCCTATTCCAAACACTTGCCAGGGAGGAAAAGATAGGAAGCTAGTATAAGATTTATTACAATTTTATACCAACCTGTATACATAAAATACAGATACAATCCCCCATAAAAGTAACAATAAAGGATCAAAGGAGGGTGAATTAGAGTTGAGATTAAAATTAACATTAGTGATATTGGAGAAATTCAGTTGTGATAGTCAGTATTTGTGGCCTCATTCTCATAGTAGCCAGACTTGGCAGAATTTGGTTACGTTGTGGGCAACAGTGCTCTTTTTTCCTCTTCCCATATTTAGTGTTTTTTCTCCCCTTGGATTTTGACATGGGCTGCTTAACAGGCTAAGGCACAAGTGTCAAACTCGTGGCATCACATTACCGTCATGTGATTTTTCATGATGTTTTTCCCATTCAGGCGTGCCCTGCAGGTGACGCATCCAGCTTGTGGACCACCAGTTTGATACCCCTGGGCTACTAAGTATCATTAATCTTTTGTAAACCATGGAACTATTTTCTCTGCACTCACACGTTTCCTTATCTTGGGAATTTTGCAATACTTCAGAGCAGATTTGAGTTGTTTGTATGAGGCTGCAGGTTAATATAAAATATATGATCATTCTTCTGGTGAAAGGCCCATTTTCTGAGACTTTTCAATATTCAACACCAGCTGTAATCCTCCATGTATGGAACCTTCTCAGGGAAAGTCCCCGGTATCAAATCTAATGGCTTCTTGTTTAGTCATTCAGTTGTTTCTGATTTTTCATTACCCAATAATGAAGTATCTGATCCATGTTTACATCACTTCCATGTCTTAATGATATTGGCTGTAACCACTATGGGGCCATTCATATTTTTATTTTATTTTTTTAGTTCCATTTATACCCCGCCCTTCTCCGGAGACTCAGGGCGGCTTACAACTTTTTTTGAGCACAACTGGGGTAGTCAGTATTTGTGGCCTCATTATGGTCAGGTGAATCTGGAAGGTGATGTTTTGCAGTTTTCCTACAACCTTTCGAGAGGCCTCCTCTTTAAAGACAAGCTGTTATTAGATAGTCCTTGTTTTGTCTCCTATCTTTTTTTTAAAGGGAAGGTTGGCAGAACTGTAGTGGAGATGTAACTTCTGAATATCCTAGAACAGGGTTGTCAAACTGGATTTCTTTGAGGGCTAGATCAGCATTGTAGTTCTTCATGGGCCCACTGGGGTGGGGAGACAGGATGGATGCCTCCTGCAGCACACTGCTGGTCAAACCGGGATGCGGGGGACTGCATACGTCCCGCCCCCCCCCCCATCCCGCC
>JANHFM010000790.1:62209-72712 GCA_032468115.1 Grayia smithii
CCAGTTCTCTGAACTGCTCAAAATTTCCGCTACCGGTTCTCCAGAACCTGTCAGAACCTGCTGGATTTCGCCCCTGGTCTATAGTCACTAATATATAAACAAGCTTCATTCACATATTGTGCAAAACCAAAATGTGATTTGTCTGGATTTGGGTTATTTGTTTGAAGTCAGATGATGGGTCAGTGTGACAGTGAAAGACTTGTATTTACATCCTCTGAAGTTTTCAACTAAATATACTCAAGAGATAAGCCTTAATTTTCCCATGTCTCTACAATCCCAAATTAGGACAGTGTATGTTAAAAGCATAGTGATCAGGACATTATACAGTCTAATCATATTTCTTAAGAACCAACCCAATATCCTGTATTAGTGACCAGAAAATTAATGAATAAGAAAACATTTCCAGAAAGACTCTCTGAAAAACACTGTGGGTAAACAATTTTTTTATGGCCATGAATATCTCTCTCTATATGTATCAGCTTTTTTATTTATGTCACTGTAGTTTTGTGTGGAGTAGGGGGAGAGAGAGAGAGAATAAGGGAAGTGGTTCTTTCTCACTGTGTATATCTCAACCTTCAACCTTGTTTCTCTTCACATCTTAAAATTGCCTCCTTCCCCTTTTTTATAACTACATCAAAAATAATGAGATATACAGAGACAGTTAGCAATTCCTACATTCTTTTAATGTTATAAGCAAAAGTAGATGCACAACTCTAGTGTGGTTTTGAAAATGGTCTTTCATGTAACAACTCTTTCCTGCATGCACACTTTGGATTACTTTAGATTGATTTCCTATTCTGAAATCATGAATACCGATAAATCTCATTGAATTACTAGGATTTAGCTCTGAATAAAAATGTATACAATGGGACTGCAATCAGAATATCTGCTTTGATTTCCATTTTATTTTGTGCATGCAGCACAACCAAAAATGAATTTATCCCCACTGCATTATGCTCATTTATTTCAATTAATGCTGTCACATTACTAGCGGGTCTAACTGATTTCACATGATTATTAATGTCTAGTTGTTTTAGGTCCACCTAGAATAATGCTGTCTAGTTTCCTATATATTAAATCCCTTATCCTATGTGCTCACTTCAAATAAAGGGGGATGTCCTACTGCCCTGAAAGAGGAGAGAGAAGTGGCATATAAATAAACAAATTAAAAAATGGATATCACAACATTTTTAATGCTATCATTCCAAAAATTACACTTCATTGTTGTGAAGCACAATGAATAAGATCAGCACTTGCCTTTGGTTCCAACATGTTAGGCATAGACACTCCTCGGTCCATTCGCATTCCAGGGACGTGACCATCTGGGTGAAACTGTATCAGAAGCATGTAGGTATCAAACACATAGGTTACATTCTTATCCACCCAAACCCACGCAGATAGAGTAAAGGTATTCATGCTGTGTATGCCAATGAAGGTATACTAAGGTTCCAGGGAAATATGTATAATAAATATAATTATGCCTGATATATACTATACATAAAGATGTGGCTCCTAATTTAAGTGGCCTTTATTCATTGTCCTCTCTTTCAGTTATGAAGCTTCCCAGGGATTCTTCCCAAAGACTGATTGACAATATAAGGTAACATTTTGGTCACAAGAAACATAAACGACTGGATCAGTTCTAAAAATGTCAAATATTCTATATTTAGGACCTAACTTCTTTAAAAATATACTCCCTTCTGCTTATCTAAGAATATTCATACACCATTATTCAGAGAATGAGGAATTGTAGTAAAACTATCATTCACAGAGTGATTCATTGTTTTAGTTCTTGCTACCATTTTTACAATATTTGGTTGCTTTCCAGTTGTACCAAAGCATTTTATCCTTTTTAACAAGTAAAATTTTTAATTCCTTCTACATCAATAAAGTCTTTTCTGTAACTAATGTATACAGATTTCCATAACATAGTAATATTCAAACATGTAACAAAGAAGACAGGAATCCATCTGGAGAAGAAGAGCAAAGATATAACTACAGAATAAGCAAAACAATATTTGGACTTTCTTTGATAGTATCAAAGTGATTAGGAGAAATCCATCAATGAGAGAACTATCACTCACTGCTTCTTTGACAATCTTAGAAATGTTTGCTGTAAAGAATAACAAAACTGATATAAGATGCTCTTACTATTACTCAGTGTCATAATTATATAATTAATAATAAAACAAGCAGATTAACAACTTTTAAGAAATTCCTCTGTGAATAACATAGTTGATGCATTGTTGATGAATTTGTTTCTGTTAACTTGATGGACGAAAATCTTTACCAACCTGGTAATCTGAAAAGGGATATATATTGAGAAAAGACACATAATTAGGATAAGGTTTATTCTGAACAAAAGTTTTAACCTCAGAGTCTTTCCTAAAAATTATCAACCCAAAATACATTTATTTTCTGCCTTTGTTAAATTTTACTTTTACTTTTACAATGCCCTCTTCAGTTTCAATGTTGAACCATCCTCTACACCCTTTTTTCAACAAATGGCAAGTGTAGCTATATTTCAAGATTAAGTATGGTATCAAAAAGCTGTATGTGAGAAATGACCTTATGTACTACTATAAAAACACTACAGAAAGCATAAATGCTGAAAATAACTCAAAAACCATCTACAGCCCAAACCTCAGATTCTATTTCCTTTACAAACTTACCTCGAGTTGTATTGCTCACATCCCCATAACTGTTGTACTGACCAAAGTCTGTGGACATCGGCTATATGTATATATATATATAAATAAAAACATAAACAGGTAAATCACACTATCTGTACATTGAATGACAGTAAAAAGATCACCACAAAGGCCATGTAAATCATGAGAATAGCACACTCATTTATTTTTATTTATTTTTAAGATTTTTTTACCTCCCCCCCTTATTATTTTTATAAATAACTCAAGACAGCAAACATACTTAATATTCCTTTCTTCTCCTCTTTTTTCTCACACCAACAACCCTGTGAGGTGGGTTGGGCTGACAGAGTTGACTGGTCCAAAGTTACTCAGATAGCTTTCATTGCTAAGGCAACACTAGAACTCAGTCTCCTGATTTCTAGCTTGGTGCTTTAACCAGATCCAACTGCCTCTTATCTGGGAGCATCCATGACATTCACAAAAAGTGCATATAAAACTGACAATGGTACAGGAGGAATGTTATTGTACTTTATACCTATAAAGCTATATGTAATATGTATACTGAAGGTGAGAAAGAGCAGAAATCTTTAGTCTAAAACAGTAGATTATAATTCCATAAGAGGTGCACTTTTATCAATAATTTATCACTACCCCTTTCCTTGAGAGGAGCAACTTCAGATTTGTCATATTTCTGCCTATGGAGCCAGAATCTCTTGTACCAGTTTTATATTGATACTAGTGACAGATATGCACAAATTAAATTGTTTTGTCAATTTAATA
This sequence comes from Grayia smithii, assembly GCA_032468115.1. NCBI lineage: Eukaryota > Metazoa > Chordata > Lepidosauria > Squamata > Grayiidae > Grayia > Grayia smithii. The sequence goes on from JANHFM010000790.1 coordinate 65,641, forward strand.
TCACATAGTTTCAATAGATAAATATTTACGATAAAATCCACCAAGAGTTGAATAGACAGATTATGTAACATTTGATTATCATTTTTGATCTTCCTATCTGAGTTCTGGAGATTTTCTTTAGATACTTTGGGGGAAAAGCTTTTCCTAAAGAATGTACATAGCCATTTGCACATGTTCAGATGATGTGTTAAACTCAATTCTTTTTTTTATAAAGAACCAGATTGGAATGATCTAAATACAAAAAAGTGATGAGATGAAGATAGCAGACACAAATCTCCATTCCCTCTTTCCCACCCCAAGAAAAGGGTGAAAAAGAAACAACAGAAAAAAAGACTCCTTTTTTAGGAGACTTGATAGATTAGAGTGGGAGAAGAACATTTAGTTGAATCTCTTATTTCTGTTCACATCTTATGTCCATATGTCAATATTTTTCCCTCACTGGATTTACCCATTGAAATAAATGAGTTAATAAAAGGGTGACTGGCAGTTCCTCTAAATAGACCAGACCACAGAATCAGCCCCACAGGATATCTACAACAGGGGTGGGTTCTACTTACCTTTGCTACCGGTTCTGTAGGTGCATGCGCTTTGCATGTGGTTGGGGTGTGTGCTTGCTTCATGTGCGTGCGCGCCGAACGGGCGCTCCTGCTCATGCGCCGAAGCTTTTTTGAGCAAAAAAAGGCTCAAAAAAGCTTCCTGCATATGCACGTAAGCACACTCCATGCACTGCGCACAGGTACAGGTAAATATGGGCGTGCGGGGGGGCTTCGGTCTGGTAGTATAGTACCAGTTCAGTGACGTCACAGCGTCACCGCTACCTATTCTATAAAACCGGACTGAACCAGGAGCAACCCACCACTGATCTACAACTGTTTTTATTGGGATTTGTTGTAATAAAAGAATCTTGCACATTTAATTTGCTGTATCTTCTCCTCCTACTAATAATTCAGTGAATTAATAATGTGTCTGTCTGAGCCACTTTCAAACAATATCTGGACATTTTGGGCTTATATAGATCTATTTGATTAAGCCCTTTCTCAAGTGAAGTGGCCTTAGTAACTGCCCTTTTTTGCTTTCCTTGACAACACACATAAAAAGTCTAAAAGTACAATTTGAAGCAAGAAATATAGCGGACTGGAAAAAATACAGGCAGAACTATCGTGACTGCTAAGTAAAAAGTACTGTTGCTGAAATGTTACTATTTTATTCTTCCAATTTTATTTTTTATTTTTAACACTTCTGAATTGTATTGTTTTTACCATTTTTGATTTATATTGTATTTTTAACATATATATCCTAAAGAGCTTTCCTGAACTGTAGTATTAGTGTTATGCAACAAAAAATGGTTTCAGTTATTTGCTCCTTAGAAACTCAACAGAAACTGACATTTAAAGTGTACTTTCTTGTATGGGAGGAATTATCCGCTCACCCTGTGGAGTCCATTTCGTCCATACCCAGGCAATGAAGAAGTTTTAGAAGCAGCGGCGTGTAATGCTGAGAAGGAGAAAACAATAATTATTAGGAAATAAAAATACATCGTCAAAATCACAGCATCTTAGAAATCAATTAAAAATCTCGAAAGTGTATATTTGCATCTGTATGAATTTTTTTAAAGCAATTATTTTACCTTGACTTTGTCCAGTAAGTGAAATTTGGATGTAAAATTTTCAATCCTTCTCTAATTTTACAGACATAGATTTATTTTAACTGTCTACAATTCATTCTACATATTACACAGCAACAATCTCTAGCTGGTCATGCTTTATGTCATGGTTCAGCACAATGTCAAATTCTGAGTCTTTGATTCAAATTGCTTAAAACATACTTTCTTCTACTAATTTATTTTCTTGCACACACTAAACAAGCAAAATGATACACTTCTGTCAGTAGTTATTTACAAGCCAGGATTACTATTGTTTCCATATGGTGCAAATTGGAGGCAGAGACTGAGGTTTAAAAAAAGTAGCTTGTTTAAAGCAATCTGCTAAATTTATGTCTCAGATTAGCCTTGAATAGGCTGTTCTCTGTAATCATACACAAAGACACATTTTTATACCCAGAAGTGAATCATTTTTATAGATTGTTGCCTGGAAGTAAGTGATTTGATGCAGACAGATAGAATGAAAGCTATAATCATTCTTGTCCTTCTTTAGTTTTGTTACTATCATGGCCCTGTGTCTCCTGGCATAATATGTTTAAAATATATTTTAGAGATCTGGAAAGGGTGCAAATCCCCCACAAATTATAATAAAAACACATGCACGTAAGCATGCATATCATACACAAAATTCCTATAAGCAAACAGTAATTATATCTTTGCTTTTCCTATCAGTTTACCCCAAAGACCTGTCTGATGATATTGTGTGACCTACTGTAGTAGCTTGAATACATTGCATTACTCATTGAAGCTGGTTTCCTCTCCTAAAGTGGGAACATCTAAAAGGCTATGAGAATCAACAGGTCAAATCATTCTTTATGAACTGACTTATTGGGTTTTTAGAGATACTCATATAAGTTTGTATGAGAGCAATCCTTTCATAAAGATGCCCATTATAAGAGTGTGACATAGTCTTGTCTCCCTAAACCAAATGCTCATTTTAAAATAAGATGCATATACTGTCTACTATTTATTTTATATGAAGTAGCAAAATCCTGTGTTTTTAAAAAGAAACCCAAACATCAGCATACATTATATTTATTTATTTATTTGTTTGTTTGTTTATTTATTTATTTATTTATTTATTTATTTATTTATTTATTTATTTATTTATTTATTTATGGCACACATAAGGTAGAGCTTCACTCACATGCCATGGCTGCCATCATTACTTTTGAGACCATACTATGATTTTATCACTTTCAACTCTTTTTGGCGTAATGGACATTTTAAAACTCTACACAACTCTACACAACTCTACAAAACTCTACACAAATCTAGGAAGCAAGAACAATACAGATTTTAGTAATGCTGGTCTTGTAGCTGGTTCCTAGAATCTTGGATATTGTAAAACAGATTTCTAAGCCTCATATACAGTGAGTTCTTTGACCTCACTGAATCTTTTTGAAAGATTTGAAGGGCTACTTTGCAGATTTCTTGCCACCTGGGCTGAGCAGGTACTTACAGTATATGATGAACTGCCAACTGACTTGCCTTCTGCTTCTTGTTTTTGTCTGTTCTCTTTTCAATTCTTTCTCAACCTCTCACCACATCCTATCAACAGTAAATGCTTCTTTCTCTTAAACTGAGTGCTACTACTTAGTCATCTCATCTGTTTCAATCACTTTCTATTTTTTCAGTGACTCTTCATATTATACTGTATGTCCAAATTTTTTTGGTTTTAGGTTCATTATTAATAGTACTAGTGAACGGTTTGGTTTTATTTTAATTATTATTGAATAATTTGTTCTTCTTGCTGTCTCAGCTTGTATTCTGAACAAGTTTCTGCAGTGCCAAATTACAGAAGCATCAAGTTTTCTTTATTTAGCCTTTCTAATGGTCCAGCATTCACAAGAATGGTATGACTGCGAAAACCAGTTGATAATATCCCCAAGGTGGCTTTTCTTTGAAGACTTTTTTTGCTTCTTATCCAAGAAGCTCTTGAGCTGAAGAAGCTTCCTGGATGAGAAGCAAAACGTCTTCAAAGAAAAAAACAGAAAGTCCAGTTGCCTCTTGAAAAAGCACCTTGGGAAGAACTATGATCTGGATGACTGAGAATCTCCTTAGACGATTGATAATATGTACCTTTGGCTGTGTGATAGCTCTGTAGGTTATTATTTGTCTGTTTCTTTCATACTCTTTCTTCTAAGTAGGAGATGCTCTTTTCTCATGGCTATACTCACTTTCGCTATGGATTTCTGAAGATAAAATTTGGCACTATTAACTTTTCTATTTGCACTGCTTTTGTGTTATCTGTTTCACACTCCCTTCTTTCACTTTTGACAAGAGATTCATTACGTTGTTACCCTGAAAGTGGTATCAGCATTTCAGAAGCTTCTGATATTCCCGCCCAACAAATTTAACTACAATTTCTTTTTTTTTTCTAGTCCAACATTCTTCATGATATAATCTGCATATAAGCTGATTAAATAAATTAAGGCACACTCTTTTTGTTGCTCTTATCCCTTTCTAAGCAGTGTTTCCTGATCCTCACATAAACTTTTTAAAAGATAAATGAAGTAGGGCAATACAACCACATATACAGAATCTATCCACAATATATTAAAGCAATCAAAAGCTTTTCTAATCAATAAAGCAAACATGGATGGGTGTTTAGATTTCTATTGCCTTCTGCATGATTTATTAGATGTTTGTAATGTGATTTTATTCATCTGACTCCTATTGGACTGAATTCAATTTCTATCCCTGGGAGTTTTCATTTCATGTATTGTTGATATCTGGATTGCAAAACTTTGAGCATTATCTTATTAGTATAAAATATAAAAGCACTATCCAGCATTATGACTATTCTTCAGCTTTGTTGCTTTTAGGAATTGGATTATGAATTCATCTTTTCCATTCTCTGTCATATTCTCTATTCCCACTTACAAATAAGAATAGAATTTGAACCAAATTATTTTGCAATTTTTTAACAATTGTGTTGATATTCATCAGTTTCAGCTTTGTGTGTGCATATATATACCGTATATTCCGGCGTATAAGACGACTGGGCGTATAAGACGACCCCCAACTTTTCCAGTTAAAATGAAGAGTTTGCCAGCCATGCATCTTGCAAGGTCAGTACCCGGCGTATAAGACGACCCCCCACTTATCTGAAGATTTTAATGGGTTAAAAAGTCGTCTTATACGCCGGAATTTACGGTAGTTTGGACTACGCTGAGAATGAGTTAATTCTCAGCTGCTCTAATAAAATCTGTTTGCGGCTGGTAATACCTACTTGGGCCTAGGTCACAACAACCTACAAGGTTCCTTCCAACTCTGTTAATCTAATCTAATCTAATCTAATCTAATCTAATCTAATCTAATCTAATCTAATCTAATCTTCTCCAGTCTAGAGATTTTTTGTTGTTAATTTTCCCGCAGTACGGCTGGGATCACTCAGTTCACAAGAGGAAGAGGCTTCCGCCAGTGAAGCGGTCCTTGGTGTGCTACCTGAAGGGACGAGAGGTGCGGCTTTCCAATGAGTCCAGCTACCATCGCTTGCTGCATGCGTATGCGGCTCAGCAGCTGCCCGGGTTGCTGAAGGAAAGAGAATTTCACCTGGGCACTCTTAACAAAGTCTTTGCATCGCAGTGGTTAAACCACCGGCAAGTGGTGTGCGGGACGAAATGCAACACGGTAAGTGCACATTCTCGTGGTTATTGCCTTCGTGTTTCTTCCACCAGGGCTTGGATGGCGCGAAAGGTAATGTTAGTCCTCCAAGGTAAACCAGGCAGAAGGGTGAGAGGAAAAATGGTAATTTTTTTTTGAATGTGAGACTTTATAAAATCACTCTTCATTATAGAGGTGGCTATAGGAATGAGATAGGAATCTCCAATGGCGTTTTTAAGACTTGTGGGCTTCAATGCCCAGAATTACCCAGCCAGGAGCCGAAGTGGCACAGTGGTTAGAGTGCAGTACTGCAGGCTACTTCAGTTGACTGCTAGCTGCAGTTCAGCAGATCGAATCTTACCGGCTGAAGGTTGACTCAGCCTTCCATCCTTCCGAGGTGGGTAAAATGAGGACCCAGATTGTTGGGGTCAAATATGCTAACTCTGTAAACCGCTTAGAGAGGGCTGTAAAAGCACTAGGAAGCGGTATATAAGTCTAAGTGCTATTGCTATTGCTAAAATGGCCACACAGACAACCTTTACTTACAGGTTACCTGTACCAGGAAACGCTGTACAGGTATTTTTGCAGGTTCAGATGGGCTCTTGATGAATGAAAGCATGCTCACAAACTCGCTACGTACAACAGTTCATTTAGGGACTGTGACGTTACAATGGCATTGAAAGAAGTGACCTATGTCCACGTTTCACACCTACATCCATTGCAGCATCTCCTTTGTCTAATTTGTGATCAAATTCAGACACTTGGCAACTGACTCGTATTTATGACGGTTCCAGTGTTCCAGGTTCGTGTGATATACATACACACACACACACACACACACCGCTGCTTGGCAGAGGGTATAATGTGAACTCTGCCATGGTGGGTCTCTGACAGCCCAGACAATTGTGGTTTAATCAACACATATGGTTAAGGAAATCAAAGCTTAGCTTAGAGAACATTGCTTGGGAGTGAGGAGTGAGGAGTGAGGAGTTTATTCCTCAGCCTATACGTTTTTCCAAAAAGATAGTTAAGAAAATCAGAAGAGCAAAAATGAGTTATTGGAGAGGAGATTTTTCATGTGCAAATGTCAAGCTCGTGCGTGGGCAACGAAAGGCATGGGCCATTAGCCCTTCTGTCTTTGCTTCCCCACAGACAAAGCAGAAGCCAGTTCTCATTTTTCTGGCATGGGTATCCAACTGTCATTCTTCCACGTACAACAAGAGCAAGGCAAATATTTGGCGTAAATCTCTGTTTGCAGCATTAAATACCCAACTCGTTTAGGAATTGCTTTCTCTTTTTTTGGGGGGGAAGAAGAATCTCCCCATTGCAGAAGGAAGACAAGTAGAACAATTGGGTGCATTTGTTCAGTTGCTGGAGATGTACAGTAATATCCACTGGGGCCTTCAGTAGGTGGATACAGCATATTATGAGATCAAAAGTCCATTTGGTCTAGCATTCTGTCTACAATGACGGCCAATCCATAGGACCTGGAAATGGAGATTAGTATCTCAGCCTGCTTGGAATTCCTGGCCAAAAGTTGGGTCAATATGCTAGCCTTTGACCAATCTCTGGATTCTGGTAGTCTTCGACTTATAACAGTTCAATTAGTGACTGTTCAAAGTTACAATGGCACTGGAACAAAGTGACTTATGATGGTTTATCACAGGTATAGCAATAGCAATGGCCCTTAGACTTATATGCCGCTTCATAGTGCTTTTACAGCCCCCTCTAAGCGGTTTACAGAGTCAGCCTATTGCCCCCAACAATCTGGGTCCTCATTTGACCCACCTCGGAAGGATGGAA
>JANHFM010000790.1:103921-121909 GCA_032468115.1 Grayia smithii
TCTATCTATCTATCTATCTATCTATCTATCTATCTATCTATCTATCTATCTATCTATCTATCTATCTATCTATATCTTGGCTTCCACTAGGTGGCACTCTGTGAAAACACTTCTGTGCAGTGGATTTGAGGTACAATCTTTCCAAGAAATACATATGATAAAAATGTTTAGGATAATGATATGAATATTAAAGTTTTTCTTTTCATTGTTGTTCATTTATGTATAAATCTAACATAAAGAAAATCCCACATTAATAACAACATATAAACACAGTTTATGTCTGGGTCCAAATATTCCATAATCAATCCAGACAGACTGAAGCAAAGTAATCTGCCAATATATCTGGTTCATTTCCTGGGCCAAGGAGGAACATCAAGGTCATCAATATCCTACAAGATCCAGAGGGGTTGGAGACCTCCTGATCTCTGGATGAATACTATTCCATTCTAATTGACATAACTAATTTAATGTAAAAAAGTGTTATGTAGAAACACAGAGATCTCATGTACCTAAAAAATCCCTTTTTTTGGAAACACGTACTCAAGTGTCATTCTTACAATTCTAATAATGTTTTCTTGTACTCAAACACTATTTTACTGCTCATGTCACACACAGATGCTCTATCCACATAGCAGTATTTCTTTAAGAATCTATGCCACTTCTAGAGAAAGTAAATCCTGAACATTTGATGCCCATCTGAGTGCTTCAAACTCAGAAGTTGCTGGCTACCACCTGTCAAGCATGTGCATGAAGGTGAGAGTGAAGAGCTCTGTGGGACAGGAATCCCTGCATCCATAGTTATTAATCAAAAAGGAAAGTGAAACAGCAGAATCCACTGCTCACATTTTTTCAAAGCTATAAAGAAGAAAGAAGTTAAGAAATATGAAGCACTTGGACCATTGCATCAGCTGTTTATAAAAACAACAGAAACTAAGCTACAAACCAAGTGAATTGGTTTCAAAATTGAACTTCCAATTCATTACCTCTCCAAGGCTCTGTCTTTCTTGTCTCTCTTCGTAGGCAGAAGTGTAGAAAGGTTCGTAAGTAATTAGATCTGGACGCTCAATGTCATAGATGGCCTTGACTTTGGGAATAGCTGCTAAATCCTTATAATCAAGGATCTCATTGTCTACTTTTGCCTAAAAAAATCAAAGAAAACAGGTAAACACAAATCTGTAGATTCACTTGAATAACATCCAGTTCTAAATTTTGCTTGTAAGAAAAACAAATGCTGTTAAAACCACCAAAAAACCTACCTCTTTTTCTCCTCCACTCCCCAAATTAATTTTCAATCAAATGGCCCCTTTTTATTACATTAAGACTGGATTTGATAATCATCAATTCATCAAAGAAGTGTAAAAAAAATCAGCAACCAGAAGGTAGAAAAGTGGAAATTTCTGAACATGATGACTTCTTTTAAAGTATACTTTGTAGCTTGAAATTGGTGGTCCACATCCATCACAGAAGATGTGAGGAGAAAAATCTCCATGGATTTTATTGGTTGACTAACATGGCTAGTTAGTGAAGCACGGTTTATGACTTAATGAATTTTAAATGCTAAGCAACTGTGATTTATATATTGACATGGCTTACTATGAGCTGCATCCAAGCATCAGTATCATGTAACTGATTAATTATGAGCCCTATAAGAACAGTATTTGGGGACCATATTGAGCTGTCACTCATACACATACTCATTTTGATTGCCCACTGCAATATCTATTTTGACAACTTCAGAAAACATCACATAAAAAACCAAAACAAATTGTGACATTTCCAAGTTTTATTTTGTTTGTCAGCACTCATTAGGGCATAGAATGATTTCCTTAAATTACAATTTTGTGATATAGATAGCCCTTAACTTACAACTGTAATGAAGTCTGCCCATTGCAATTGTAAAGTTGTGATGGTCATGCAGCATGTGACCAACCCAATTTTACAACTTTTTTTGGCAATTGTTAAGTGAATTTGCAATCATTAAGTAAATCTGCAGTTGTTAAAGCAACTCATTGTTTATTATGGTACATTTTTGCCAAAACCCAGAAGTAAATGCTGGTTTTCCACAAAAAAATCTGTAAATCCTGGTTATGTGAAAGTGGGATGTTGCAAACAGCTATAAATGCAGGCTGGCTGCCAAGCACCCAAAATGCGGTCATGTGAACACTGAAGAGGCAGTGGCTGTCAGAACTTTGGAACTGAGCCATAAGTACTTTTGGAAGAGTTGGTCATAACTTTGAGTGATCTCTAAGTGACCAGTTGTAAGTTAAGTTCCACCTGTATTATTGACAATGCCCAAACAACAAATCAAAAATTTACAAAGGAGTTTTAAGGGTTTTTTTAATAAGACACATCATTATGGCAGATTTATTTTTAAATCAAATTGATAAAAAGGAATTAACAGAAATCAGAAATAATTCTGATTTCCCTGGTCATGAACTGTTTGCTTTTCATCATAAATGATAGGTAAAGGTAAAGGTTCCCCTTGCAAATATGGGCTAGTTGTTCCGACTCTAGGGGGTGGTGCTCATCTCCGTTTCAAAGCTGAAGAGCCAGCACTGTCTGAAGATGTCTCCATGGTCATGTGGCTGGTATGACTAAATGCCAAAGGTGCACGGAACTCTGTTTCCTTCCACCAAAGGTGGTTTCTATTTTTCTACTTGCATTTTTTACGAACATGCTTTCAAACTGCTAGGTTGGCAGAAGCTGGGACAACTAACAGGAGTTCACTCTGTTACTCGGCACTAGGGATTCAAACCGCTGAACTGCTGACCTTTTGATCGACAAGCTCAGCATCTTAGACACTGAGCCACTGTGTCCCTTCATGAATGATAATACACCTAAAGAAGAACATCTCTAAAAACATAACACTAAATCAAAAGCTAATAAAGCATTTTATGAAAGTATACATACATAGATTGTGTGTCCTGGTGAACCAGGAATACTTGATCCAGGCCTTGAATAAATACTTTCTGAGGATGTCCGGGTAGGCTGTAAGGGGAAAAAAAACACTGTAAAAACATGGTTGGGTTAGATATCCTGTTTGAAACATTCAAAGCTAAGCTCATTTTCAAATAACCATTTTTTTTCCTTAAAGTACAATTGAGCTAAAACTTTTTTGCCTTATGAAGCAGAATGGATTTATATTTATAGAGAAGTTACACAGCATTATGGACTGGAAGAGTTTTTCATGCTAAGTCCTACACAAGGAGAACTAAAAATCACCAAAGTTTTAGAAGACAATAATTCTATACTCCTGCAAGTCTGCAGAACAACCAGTACAGCCCAATACTTCAAGCTGGGGATGTCTTTTGAAAAACCATATTGAATTAGCAGATCCGGCAGGCACTGCTCTTTCAGATTATTTGTTATCTCCTCTTATTCTGGTCATTCCATAGAATTCCCTAACTGTTCAGAGGCAGGAAGACAGAACAACTGGATGGTGTATTTCATCTCCTTATTTTGTGTCATCATTTAAAGGTCTACTTAGTTAAAATTAGTTATCCGGGTTTTGCCCTCGCCACCTTATCCTAGTTTTATCTGTTTCATTGAGTTATATCAATGATCAATGAAAGAGGCAGACTAGGCAGAATTTTCAAATTGTACCTGAATTGAGTTCTTGGTTTTTAAAAGTATTATTTTCTCTCTGCATTAGGAGTTTGATGGTTCAATAAATTCAGGGTACAAAACTCATAGATCTGCCTAAGAGCAGCCTTACTTCACAAGAAGAAGCATAAAGTGAGCAATTCTTTTACATCTCCCATTATTGGTCTGTTCCTTTTTCCAAACGTAAATTTTCCATTATGTAACTCTCATTTTTTCCAGAATGTGTGGTCAAAAAAATATGGGAGTTTAAATTCAATGCATCTGAATGGTATCAGATTGGAGAAGGCTGCCATAAGATTCATCAAACACCCCCACCCCAATACTTTCATTCAGAACTGGAATTTATATCCACAGATTTTAGTTAAAATCACATCATAAAATGAAAATTATAGATTCATTTAGAACTGGACATGAACTAAGAGACAGGAAGGTATTGCAAGACAGGATAACGTTTACCAGGATTGTCCCATTACACATTTAAACAAGATAAAAATGGGGCAAAAATTGAATTATGTTTCAGGAACATACAAATCCAACATACAAAACACAGGGGGCGGGGGAAATCTATTAAAAAAACTAAAACCTAAAACTAAAATCTTGATTTTTATTGCAGCAAAATAAAATAAAATCCTGGCAATATGCCTAAGCTTTGTTTTTCTTTAAAAAGCACACACAAATATATTCAATTGAAAAACAATTGTTAAAGAAAAGAGATGAGCATGCATAAATATGATTAAAAATAATTGCAAAATATTCAGATTATCTGAACAGAAGAAGGATTTATCTTCCACAGAACGAAGTACTTGCTAATCAACTTCATACTAGCAGCTCTGCTGAACTAGATTCAAGATTTAAAAGTTTCTTACCTGATGAAGGAATATAACAATTTAACTGGATATCTGAACCAATTTAAGTTCTTTTAGGGGCAGGATCCCTTCTTATTTAAACAACATATTATCTTTTGCTGATTATACGGATTTGCAGGTTTCATTAACCCCTCTCTGCTGTTGCCTAGTATTACTATTTGTGGGAGAGGGGTAACCTTCTTTCATGCCAAGTAACTCCAACCATGGAACCAATGTGACGATCCCACCGAGGTCAAATGAAGCCAACACTCTCTTTTCCACTGAAACAGACAGATGGGATGAGAATGTTCCCACTGCAAATCCAGCTTGACCACCAAATCTCTCATCTAAATTCAGAATGAAACACCAGTGTTGTTTATTTGCCTCATAGTGCAGTAGGATCCAACAGAGCTGGATAGGAAGACTACAAAGCATCAACCAATCCCCTTGCTAATATATACACATTCCCTCCCTCAGCAAATGTTCTTTCAAGGTCCAAAGAATAATCAGAATAAGTGCTTTCCTTTTTTCCCCCTGCTTGAACCAAATGCCATTTATAATTAAACTCTTGCTGAACTTTTCTTTGTCTCTCACTGGCTAGAAACCAAAGATCAAGATTTGGGAAAGCAAACATTATTCATTCCAGACATTACTGTGGAAATATTTGCAAAGAGATAGGCAGTAAGTACATTTTCCTTATTTTGTAAAAGATAACAGATCTCCCAATTTTTTGGAGGGAAATCCAATTCCTAATTTCAGCAAATTGCTGTTTAGTTCCTTTTTCTTTTTAAAAATAGAGTAAAAAAGCAAAAGAAAAAGTTATTCTTGCATAATAGTCTATAACAAAGAACAAAATGATCTTCAAAGGCATAAGCCAGTACTGAGAGACAAAATGAACATGCCATAAAATATATCAACAACATGTTTGTTTTTGTAAAGCAAGATTTTTTAAAAAAATATTGCTATTGTGTCATATTTTGGATATTTTGCAAACAAATATTTGGTGCTTTCTGTAATAATACTATAAGGTATTATTAGTTTGCTTTGCAACTAATTCTTTTTCCCCCTTATCACAATAAATTTTATCTGCTGATCAACTTTCTATTGTTTGACCTGTAATTAAACAACTGTTTGAATCTTCTGTCAGCCACATTTTTGGTTTGACTTATTTGGGTATCATTTTTGTATCCACAAGAAAACTTTTATATTTATCAATACATTTCTAAATATGCAAAGTTTTAAAAATAATTTATGCACTGTGTAAAATTTGTGGTTGCTTGTTTTAATGACCTCTTCCTAAAATGCTAATTCTTATATTCATTCAGATACTCAGTTTCAGCTAGAAAGCCATTTCTTTTAGTCAAACTCATACAATGTTCTTTTAATTGTTTTTCCCCAAGTATTTTCAAAACTTCCCTCTATGGAAAACCTAAACAAGTTTAAAACTTTAATGTCCCTCAGGAGAAATCAGGAGATTCAGGCAGTTCAAATTAGCACAAAGATTTATTACAAGGTTAAGTTCTCTACAACAATCTGAACGACTAAAAGTGAAAGGAAATAAGTGGGGGTTAAGAAGGAATTCAAGGTGGGCTGGACTTAGATCTCTTGTGGGTGTGCAGAGACTATGACTGATGATGTGTTTGACCCCACCTTTGGGCTCAGTCTGGTCATCTCCTACAATGTCATTTATATCCTATGGGAAAAATGTTTCTGTATTTTTAAAAAATGCATTTACTTAAAAGCATTAAATTGTTTTGTTTTACTTATTTCCTATTAGGAACTAGCATCACTAGCAAATGAGGAGTGCCTACCATATAATACTGAGTGACACATTCTCCTGCAGAAAAACCTTTTTCTGATTCTTTTTTAATGATACCAGGTTTGCAAATGTATGGATACCAATTGCGAAATAAATTTAGTTAAATGTAAAGAACATCGAATCAGGTATGACTGATGTAAAAATAAATATGCATTTAGAATAGATACCACCCAAGGAAAGAATACCTCAATTTTCAACTTTAAGAACAGTATTACATAATATTCAACATTACTAGTATGAAATGCCAATGATTCAAATGTAAAATAAGGCATGTACAATAGGAGGGCACTGTACATTTGTTCTGACAAACAGAATTTGTCAATATTGTTTCCTGTTCCTTAGACTGCTGATTTACAAATAAGGGCTTGAATTGTGCTATCCATTAAGTAGCTCTACAGGTAGTCCTTGTTTACAACCACAATTGGGACCAGAATTTCCATCACTAAACATTAATTAAATAAGTTGTGGTCAATTTTATGACCTTTTCCCACACGGTTCTCAAGTGAATCTAGTTCCCCATTGATTATGCATGTTGGAAGCCTCCTAAAAAACTCATAAATGGCAATCACATTACCCAGGACTCTGCAACTATCTAAAATATGCCTTGGTGCTAGGAGACCAAATTTTGATTATGGGGCCAAGGGGACACTGTGATAGTCATGTTTTTCAGCACCACTCTAACTTTGAATGGTAGTTAAACAAATGGTGTAAGTCAAGAGTTACTGGGTCCTGGCCTATTGAGAATTGGACCATATGAGGGGCTGGCCAGTGTGAATATGAAACTCAATTTGAGCGACCCGCGGGCAGATGGGCAATCATGTATGTGTACCCTGGCCCATTGCAAGTTAAGCTGCATGAAGCCATGCCAGTATACCACTTGGCAGGGGCTGCGCATGCACGTATATGGCCTAGTTCTGCTCTCCCCCCCACAGCCAGGCTGCCAAGCCTCAAAGGTTGGGGACTGCTAATCTATGGGAAGGTTCAAGGTAGCATAGAGATTTCTTTTAATCTCTATGCTCCCCTCCCCCCACCATTTTTTGTGCCACTGAGACAGTAGTAACTTCTATCTACTGTTTGGACAAGTATATGTAATTTTCTTGGTAACACTTTAGCAGTAGTTTGTCACTGCGTCTCTTCCTAGGGCTGAGACAGAGTAACTGGCTCAGAGTCACCTAATTGGATTAATATTTATAGAATGTCTAAAATTCACAGTCTCCTGGCTTCTACCCTTGTGCTTTTAACTATTACACTATACTGTGCTCCTCTTTTCATCTTTATAATAACATACAGGGAAAGCTGGCTGGTCCAAAGATATTAATTCCATGTTTAAATGAGAACATGCATCTGGGTTTCTCAAGTTTTAATCCAGTATCTAAATTAGTATACCATACTGACACAACATTTTTGTTAATTGTTGCATTTAAAAGTTGGCATATTTATATACAGCATTACCCCAAGGAACTCGCCTTCTTTGTTAATAAAAAGCAAAACTGGTTCATATTTCAATAACCAGTATTTCTGTTTTACTCTGACACTGATTTTGCCATGCACGGATTGTAATTTACACAGATAATCTTCAAAAAATTAAAACCAACACTGGAGCCATCCACATCCTTCCATGAGAGTGATGTGATGCTGTCCATGTCTGAACTGCAGATGTTCAAGCCATGCTCTGGAGAATTATATAGGGCAAGTTCCCTGTATCAATAATAATTCCTTGAACATCAAACCAACTGGATGCACTACTAATAGATACAAGGACATTGATCCAGCACAGTTTACAGTACCTGCCTTAACGTTTTGATGGTGTTCAGTATACAAGATGGTGAAAACAGCTGAAGAAGAAGGAATAGCTTGGTTTGTGTTTGCAATCATACTGCATTCATATAGAATTACCATGTAACCGGCCCAAGGAACAGCTTCTTAAATACAGAAGAGTGTGACTCATACATGCATAAGTATATGCTTAGAATACAGTTACTTTTTAGATATTTTTTTTTCTTTTCAAGCAGGAACCTCCATCACTTCAAGGGCTATATCAGCTTTATATGATACAAAGACTACAATGAGAGATACCAAAAATCTTTTTGAGGCAGTTTGAAGGGATTTTAATTAAGAGAAGGATATAAGACATTTGCCCTCTTAATCATCTCTAATTCTATTATTTTTAACTTAAAAAAAAAACATTATGGGCCTACCCACTGTGGAGTAACTTCTGGGGGCAACCAAAAAGAAAAAAGAAAGAAAAGAGCAAGATCTTTGTTCTTTTAGAGAGGTACTGGTTTACAGAAATGATTTGATGGCATCTTTTTTATATAAGTAGCTTGCATTTGTCCTTAACGGTAGGCCCGTGTTGGTGAACCTATGACACGCATGCTGGAAGTGGCACGCAGAGCCATTTCCCCTGGCACGCGAGCCCTTGGCGCACTTATCTGCACCTTTGCACAGTTCTGGGGACCCAGCTGATCTTCGGCACTCTCGTGTGCATGCGCATGTGGTTGCGCATGTGTGTGGAACAGCCAGTGCGCAGTGTGCACATATGCAGATGGCACAGCTGTGCATGCGCCACAGGGTGGGAATACACGTGACAGCTCTGCACATGTGCAGTGGTGCAGTGGCATGCACAATTTGGGGGGCAAGTGTGCGACAGCTCTGTGCATATACAGATGCGCGCACAATTTGGGGGGGCACACAAGTCGAAAAAGGTTCGCCATTGCTGCGCTAGGCTATAACTGATCTTTATGAAGATGTACAGGTAGTCCTTGACTACAACCACAGGTAGTCCTACAACCACAATTTCTATTGCTAAATGAGATATTTACTAAGTGAGTTTTGGCCCATTTTAAGACCTTCCTTGCAACAGTTGTTAGGTAAATCCCTATTGACTTTGCTAATCAGGAAACATGACCTCGGGACCCTGCAACTGTCATAAATATGGGTCAGATGCCAATTGTCTGAGTTTTGATTATGTGATTGTGGGGATGCTGCAATGATCATAAATGTGGAAAACAATAAACCACTTTTTAAAGTGTCTCTGTAACTCACTAATGAGCTGTTATGAGTCAAGGACTACCTGTACAGCAATGACACCTTAGTCTGCATATTCTTGCTTCCTCTACCAATTAACCTCTGTGAAAACTAGAAAATCTTGACCTTCTTTAAATTTTAACTTGCTTTAGGATAGAGTTAAAAAACATTTCCTTACCCAAAATTGTAATTTTAACAAATGTCTGTGGAGATTCCACAGAACCAAAGTCAGAACTCAGTGAAGTGAAATATCTTTCTAAAAAAACAACAGTCCAGTTGCCTTTTGAAAAAGCACCTTTGAAATAATTTTTTAAAAGATGAAATTCTAACATAGGATTTGGTGCTGGGTTATTTTGATGATAGAATGGTAAGACTGTCCAGGTCCTAATAAGAATCACATTACAACTAGATTGGCAGAAAATATATTAAATAAATAAAAGATAAATA
This sequence comes from Grayia smithii, assembly GCA_032468115.1. NCBI lineage: Eukaryota > Metazoa > Chordata > Lepidosauria > Squamata > Grayiidae > Grayia > Grayia smithii. The sequence continues at coordinate 113,663 of JANHFM010000790.1, forward strand.
AGATGATAGATATGATAGATAGATAAGATAGACAGACGGACAGACAGATGATTTTTTAAGTTAATCTAAAAAAGCAATTAAAGCTTCTGTAGCTATATTTGAGGAGAAGAGAAGGGACCCGAGACCAGATGTTGTTTCAACTTGTCACTGAATGCTAGCTATAATTTAAATATTATATATAATAAATGTTCTGTATTTTGCACAACATAAGCATCATTAATTCATTATGCTCAGAGTAAAACTGGACAAGAGTCACATTGAAAAGTCATCTTAAAGAAATGACTAAATGGTTGTAAATCAAGGACTATCTATATAAAAAAACAACATTTTGTCCTGAAATTTAAGGTTGAAATCTTCAGTCAAAGACACCTTATAAATAATCAAAGTTACCAATCAAATCAAACAAACCACTTGATGAACTCGATATTATTCTGAGGTTCCCAGGTCCACTAGTAAACCCATGTTTTTCAGCTTTTCGAGTTCCTTTTATAAAACATTAAACATTGAGAACCTTTGTCAGAGAAGATTACAAACTTTGACTAAAATTAATATCAAGAAACTGTAAATATTCAATCTCAAGAAGTAGTAGCTTGCATCTATTCATCACAGAACAGCAAACAGACACTTTAAAGACATCACTCAGTGAATATTTGTCCTCTATTGCATATAAAACTTTTCTGAGAGTATATTTTAAAATAAGTAACTATCTTAAATACAGCCATATATTTGACTTGAATAGCAACTAAATAAAATGGGCATGCAATATGTATATATTATCCATGCTATCATGCTTACACAAAAATACATACAACTGCAAACAAATATACAGAACTATTTAATTTGTGCACAAAATCTAGAAACACTTGAATAAAACAGTGTCAAGTAGTTGGGCCTAAATACATGCTTACTTAGTGTTACCAAAATGGGGAGTATGTAAACTGAGTCAACCTTGAAAACTGGGAGTTTAAACTGTGGAGAAGCAATGCCTAAATAAGTATGTATGTATGTATGTATGTATGTATGTATGTATGTATGTGTGTGTGTGTGTTGTGTGTGTGTAAGTAAGTAAGTAAGCAAATAAATAAATAAATAAACAAACAAACAAATAAATAAATGACACATGACTGGAACTTTGATATTTAAGCATAGGAATGTCTATGCTAGGCTAACTAACTAGACTCATTGAGAATGAAAATAAGAGTAACTATTGATTTCAACCACCTTCTTGTAGATAAGAAAGACAGTGAAATGGAAGGGAAATATTGTGGGCTGCACTATTTACATATAATGTCTTTGTGTAAATCAGGGACTGAAGAATGTTGTTTCTGCCTAAAGATGATCTGCTGATTTATTTTTCTTTTAAAATATCTTCCAGAATTCAAAGGACAGTTAACATTTTAACGACTTACATGCAAAGTAAAATGATTTCCATTGATACTTTGTCTTTTTAATAACAAACATGGTATCAGTATATCAATATCATGTCTCATTATAGTTTCCTTAGCATCCTCATTTCCTTTCTTGCAATCTATCTAAACATACTGTATATACCAAGTAGTGACATTTACTTGTGAAAATTAAAAATCAAGTGTGCATTAGGTGGTTAAAAAGTGAAAGTAAGGTAGTGAAAGAAGTGGGAGCAGCAGCTGAAAACTTGAGTGCAGAAAGAAGTAACACAACTGCAAACCTCTGAAGAGTAAGGCCTGCAAAGAACCAAACTCTTTGGATAAAAGAAATCAGATGAGGAATGCTGTTATAAAACAGAAACAACAAGAACAAGTGAAAAAAGGAGAAAGGAGAAAGGTTTCCTAAACATATATATTAAAGAGAAATTCCTCCCTTTCCATAGAAGTGTGTCCTTATAATCATTGTGATATTTGATAAATGACAGCAGTTAGAGAAACAGTCAATCCCCACAAAAAAAAATGATTATGGGCCATGTTAGAAAGCAATAAACATTCCCCACAGTTTTATACCTGATTACTTTATTTCCTGCTTTTACTGGCATCTGTAACCTTCTATGGAAATCTCCCAAGAGGAACGGATCTTAAATAATCATTGTTTTTATGGACTCCACCTAAAATCTAACCCAGCAGGAACTCTCAATAATAGGGAGCATGCAGTCCAAGATCCGCTGTAGACAAAATGCTGTATAATGTACTAATGATAGCTGAAGCTATTTCAACAAGTAATTCTGGTGGTATGAATTTTGATTGTCAGGGGAAATATAACGAGAACAGTTTTGATTCTCTGTATAGCTATACACTTTTTGGAACTACTGTTTCTCAAGAAATAGAGTCTATACTTTAGATGCGAAACTTCTTTTATGCTGAACCAGACAAACACTTGCTCATGTAGGAGAGAAAGGAAAGAATGGCTGCAGTTTCCTTGGAAATGGGGAACTTGGCTAAATGATTTTGAAAGGTCAGTAACACTTAGCTGAAGAATTATTACCCCACTAATAATAACAGATAAACAATCTGGCCAACAGCATGTTTGGATCTTCAACTTAGAGATGAACTAATCTTACAACAAATGTGTTTGTTTATTAAGCATTTATATCCGGCCCACATCCCAAAACCCAGGCAGTTAACAACCATTTAAAAAGAACCATACTTCTGACTTTACTATTTATCAATAGCTCTTTGTGGCTACTTAAGGTAGCCTTACAAATTTTAATGACATCCAAAAGGGATACTTAAGGAATGCTGTAGATCTATATGCTAGGAATTGACACAAACTCAAATGTATACACACCCACAAAATGAAGCCAAATGAAGATAATAACACAAAACTTAGGGTGATATATTTGTAAACAACTACTGACAACATCCCATTTAATAATATAAATAATGGTTTATCCATATATGTAACAAGCAAAAGAATTTTTCTAATGCTTGTTTTCTTTATTTTTCTCCCCTCAAAAAAATCCATTTTTCCAGTGTACAGTAGTAAAAATCTTTTGGGAAAATATGGGAAATAAAGTTTACTCCTTCCTTTAACCAGTGGGAACCTTTTCTGGATCTCATTCATTTCAGGAATAGAACAAAAAATCCAGATTCAGATATTATCAGTAAGAATGGAATATATCACCTTGAAATTTTAAAATGATGTAAGTTAATTTATGTATTTATGAAATTTAAAAACTTCTGAACTGTATGACAGTGTAAGGGTGTAGAGGGCAAAATGTCAAAATGACATAGGTGAATTAAAGCAATAATAAAAATGCACAACAGTTTTCTCCAAGGTCTTCTTTGGGTCACTGAAATACTACCTATTTTCCTAGAAAGGCAATAAACATTTACCAAAATATCATGCAATTGTTACATGACTTTTTCAGAAACTCAAAATGCTTTTTATTCTTTCTGTTTTCTTCATAGAATCTGAATAACATCTTGTTGTTTCACCCACATATGGAAGAATATCAGTTATGAGTATGCAAGCCTATAAGTATATCGGATTATATTGTCAGTTTATAGCATAATCATGAATTCAAATGATTCATGAATCTTTTTTCTTGATGGAATTCAGAATGATAAAAAACATAAATTGGCAGATTTTATACATTATTCTAATTATTTGCTGAGACTTAGAGTCATTTTAACTTTAAATAAATAAACAGGATCACATTCTTAAGTCTGTAAAAAAGATTTTTAATTTTGAAAGAAATCATATAAAATCAAATTACTTCTTACCCTTAGCTTTTCATCTCCCTTTGTAGACAGTTTACAGTCGGGATGCCAAACTGTAGAACCTATTGCGGAAAAGAGCAAGATAAATTATATTACATTTCATTCAGCTCAGAAGAAATCCATTTAAAATAGGAACTTTAATTCTTTCCATTTTCCTTAACTGTAGAAACTTCTGCAGCATCATCCTGACTTGAACCAGTCTGCTTTTTAAAGAAGACTTCAATTCTGTTTTGTAATATTTTGCTTATGTATAATTAATATATAACATACTGCAGAATTCCCAGAAGCAAGTATGCAGCACATGGTGCAATGTCAATGCATCCATGTCTCAAACAGTTAAGTCTTTTGGCAGATTTACTTTTTCTAAGGACCTTCCTTCCACATTGATTCAGCTGGAGAAAATAACTGTCAGAGCCCGCTGTGTCAAAATTAAAAGGTGCACTGCTTCTCCGTTACTTAGCTTCAGAAAGATCAGACTAAATCACATGTTACTGTGTTTCCCTGAAAATAAGACAGGGTCTTATTTTGTTTTGACCCCTAGAATATGGCTTTGGCCTTGTTATGGGGGGTCTTATTATTTTTGACGTGCAGGACCTCAAAACCTCAGCCCCCGGCAGGGGGACTAGTACCAGAGCACTGACCAGCTGCTTCACTGGTACTGCTCAGGCCATTGCCTCCAGCAATCGTGGCAGCTTTTTCATTGCTTCCCGTACACACAGCACGAACTGAGGAGGCAAAGTGGGGTGTGTGTTAAGGAGAAGAGCCCCCCCCACACCTGGAAAGGTCTCCCAGAGGCTGCTCCCACAAGCCACGCTCTGTCTCTTAGTGGTGGCCACAAAAAGAGTGGCCGCAAAAAAACTCTTGCCAGCCATAGCTCTGTCAACCTGGGACTGGGGGGAGGAGACTGGCGCCACAGCTCCAAGCAGTGGTGCGGGCTGCCATGAAGCAGGATCGGCGTGACTGGTTCTTGCCCACAGCATTTCCAGAAAGGATTAGGTCAGAGCCGCTGCCATCCGAGATCAGCAGGCCAGATTCGGTGAGCCAGACACATCGCTGCCACTCAGGAGAAGAAGAGAGAGAGGAGATGCTGCGAAAGTGCCCATTTCTCACGTTCTTCTCTTCCCGGATGGCAGCAGCATGTTCAGCTCCCCAAATTTGGCTTGCCGATGTTGGCTGGCGAGGGGGAGTGGCAGATGGGGAGGAGTGGGGCAGCAGAGAAGTGAGACACATGGAGCAAGACGGGGCTCCTCTTGCCATCTCTTGTCCCACCCTCACTGGGCATGGCAGCAGCTGGAAGTCAGATAAGACATGGCAGAGAAGCGAGACACGTGTCTTAACTTACTATAGAAGTTCTTAAGATAACCATACCCCAAAGGGCTTTATAGGTAATAACCAGTATCTTGAATTGCACCTGGAAGCTGGGGCATGCCCATAATGTTTCTGCATTCAACATTAACTGCAGCTTCTGTCTATATATATCAATATATAATTTCTATACCTTGCAGATACATTTCTTCTCCTTCTGTGAACATTTGGTTGCATCTGCTGCATCGTGCACAACTTGGATGGTAATGTTTGTCCCCTGCCTGCAGAAAAGATAAGTGTGAAGAATAGAATGTGATCTACATGATCTTTTACCAATATTTATACAAAAATGGCACAGTGCCAGCTCAAAATCATATCAAAGAGGTTACCTTTCACAAGTTATGATTTTTAATGAACTGCACTTTCTAAAGCCATAATACTACACATTTTGAAAAGGTAAGTTTCAGTTCCATCAGTTGAATGAATTAGTGTGATGTATATAAATTTGTAATGTCATATATCTTCCTTCTGTTATTTTTCTTAGGCCACAGTTTATTTACTGCAATTTTTTTATTCCTTCTCCCCCTTACTTTTTATTTTCACTGCTATTAATGAATATAATTAGCACACATTTTTCTTTGTAGATAAATAGACTAGCATTTTTATTCTATTTACTCTCACCACTCACTGACTGCTATTGCTTTTGATAGTGGCAAAAGCAGAGCAAGATTTCTGAACTGAAGAAGGCAGTCTTTAAAATATCAATTTAAGTTCTGTGTTTTTCTCATACAATTATTTTTGACTGAATTTTAATTAGAACTCTGATTAACTTGGTATCTCTCATTAATATCTTTATCACAGGAATCAAGATATTGTGGTACTGTTCTACTTTTGTAACTGCACTAATCAGACAGAATGGAACCTGGTGAAGTTCCAGCTTACATCATATAAAGTGGAAGTTAGTCTATTGCTCTTTAATACTATAAATGGCAGTAACTACTTAGTTTTTCATTATTTTAAGATCTTCTGTATAAATTCCTCTGTACTATGGCTTATACTCTTCTGTGTATCAATTAACACTTCCTCTACAGTACTATGAAATGAAGATAAAAGCTTTAATTGTAACATTGTTTCATGCTGTGGTACAAAAATAAATGCTTTATAATGTAAGAATCTATTAGATAAAAAGAAAGTGCAGGCTTAATTTTAATGATAAGATGTGACTGTAAAAGAAGCTAAAATTTTGTCTCAAATGTATGTGTAAGGAGATTTCTCTCCTTATAGTGGTAACAGTTGAGAGTTACATTCTACTTCTAAACGATGTAAAGCATTTATATGCTTTTTGAACAATTGCACTATTTTAATCTTGGAAACACCATACAATACTGTGAGAGATGTTTGTCCCTTTGTAAGAGAACATAGTTTTCTAATATGTCTGACCTCATTCTGCACTTCTTTCCAAAGGAGCTGCCTTTGGGATGTAGAAATACATATTATGGAACATCACAAGGGTTACTTGACTGCCAATGAATCTGGAGGAGAGACTAATTACAAACATATCTTTTCTTTTGGCAAAAAAATACATTTTTATGGTATTACAACTGAACAGCTGGTCTCACTTCTTCTACTTTAATAATTTCTATTCAACCATTTGGAAAATGATTACTTTTATTGAAACATGAAGCTACTTAAGATTGCATTTTATTTCTTCCACCACGAAATGGTTTCTTTTTGCATAGCAGTAATTAACTACACTGACACCTGGGCCTACTAATATTTTTGATGATAGCCTATTTCTTTATACCTTGCCCTTGTTTTAATATTCTCTAGGGAGCAGTATATACTTAGAAACAGCTTAGCTTTATGCTGCTTAGGAGTTTGTGACCCTGGAACGTTAATGGAACACGTCATGTAACAGAGACATCGATTGTTAATGGTATGGCTTTATTTCAGCTAGTTCGAAAAGCTTAGATAACTTCTTCCTTTTCTTCTACTGCCTTTTTAACATGTTACAAGTCTTGATTCTGGGATGGTTATTTTATAATGCGATATCATGTTATAGTACTTCTTAGCTTGGTAGCACTATCTAAATGTTGTATTTGGAGATGGCATATCATTTGCTTTCGCTTCCCTCTCACTAATTAATACCTTAAGTGAGTTTCAACAGTTCTCCAATGTGTGCTCATTTTTGTGAAATGTGACAGAAAAAAATATTACAGTACAAGCAGTAAGGGCTGGAAGACAAAACATTGCAAGGACTTCAGTTCCTGAAAACATGAAGAGCCAAAATGCAAAATGCTTTTCTAAAATTTGTGGTCCTGTTTAATCTTGAAATGTTCTCTCAGCCGAATAGGTTGCAATTGAGATTTGCTTCATTTCAAAACCAAGTAAGGACTTGAGTTGACAGAAGGTATGGTTAGCAATAATCCTATTAAGGGTTAGGATATACTGTATCTTTTTCTATCAGTCCCATTTGTTCTATTTGTATTGTTACAATCTTTTACTTAACTCCACTGTCAACTGGGAGATTCCAGCAAGTTCGATAAGCAATCAAAAATAATGCTAAAGAAATGTATTTCCTATTCTGATGTACAGCCAATCAACCAGAAAAAGTGCAAGTCTCTGGGAATATTCACAAAGTGCCTCCACTTTCAGTTTATGAAAAAAGAAAGTATTATCAGATTCTTTTTAATGATTTGGATAGCTGGAACAACTGGATCTATAAAATGTAGCATGGTATAGTTTAAAGAACCAAAGCATATTCTCCTGGTGATTTTTATATGTATATCCGAGAAGTAGTTCCAGCATTTTTCATTTCTCCAGAAAAATTGGGAAAGCTCTCTCCAAATGTCTTTCAATATATAAACATACTGGCTTTAATATGTGTCTGGAGACTATAAAAGAAAGAACTAGATGTTTTATTAGGGAAGGCATTAAACATCCCAAAATTGATATGTGCTTGGTCTCCAGGGTGAGTCTCCGAGACTTTCATATCAAACAATTAGTAAAAAGAGATTCTCTGAATCACAGTTGCAGATCATAGCCCAATTTCAATAACAAAGAAAAATAAAATAATTCCTTTAAATTCAATATTTATACAAATATTGTATTTAAAAGAATACAATATTTCTGAAATAAATCAAACAGATTAAACAGGTTACCCATATTTTTCAGAGTATAAGACGCACCGGAGTATAAGATGCACCTTAGTTTTGGGGGAGGAAAATAAGAAAAAAGCTGACTGGGGGTG
>JANHFM010000790.1:148840-162335 GCA_032468115.1 Grayia smithii
ATTTATTATTATATTTATAGAAGTGTTTTATGGAATGTTTGTTTGTTTGTTCGTATTGTGAGCCGCCCAGAGTCCCTTTGGGAGATGGGCGGCATATAAATATAATAAATAAATAAATAAATAAATAAATAAATAAATAAATAAATAATTTCAAATACTAGAAAAATTAAAATTTATTTCCACAAGAGATAGTTTCAAAAGGAACAAGTCAGGATTTTTTGTTCATATGACACAGTCAGCAATAACCATGACAAAAACTTTGGATTTATCAGCAATGTCCACTGAAAGGAATCATGGAAAACAGCTGGAATGTCCTATTCTGATTCCGTATGTCTGTGAATAATGAATGGTTCTATTTTTTTAAAGGAATTTCATGTTTACAGAATCTGTTTTAAAGCACTATACAGAACAAGAACAAAAAATGCTTTGTTTTTTTTAAAACAGATGACTATAACCTAATTGCTAGAAATACAAAATGATTTCCCTCTTTTCATCCTCCAACTAGTAGTTTTTAGATGCTATTTACAGCCCTTTGTTATTTAATCCATGTAAGTACTGAAGACTCAAAGGCGTGCCTATTAATATTTTAATTAGATCATTATTTCTAAAAAAGACTTTAATGTAACATACCTTTAAATGAGCTGTCCTATCTCTAAGTAAACTTAGAGATTATTTCTGAAATTTAAGGACTGGATTATTGTCTTCTCCCCAAAACATGATGAGAATAACTAGTATCAGTGGTGACACATTATTTACATAGTGCAAGAGTAAATGGGTGTATAAAAGGACAAGCCCAAGCTATTAAAAAATAACTTTATTCACTTAGAATTCATTGACATGAAAACTCCAATGTGTAGAACTTGCAGCATAACTGCCTGATGTCAGTTGCTTAGATTCTACTAAGTTTCTGTAATGTTGATGTCCTTTAGTAACATATTTTTTGAATTATTCCTACCATGTTGTAACACTCTAAGGATTACAACTGCACAAGTATGACTCTAATCATAAATAAAACATGAGTTCTGAAGCATTAAAGGAAGCAGGGGGTACTGTATGAGCCCAGAATGTACGTAGTAGCTTCACCTTCAAAAGATGTTCATTAAAATCAGCCAGGGCCTCTTTAAGATAAATTGTTGTCTTATCACAACCATGCTTACAAATGACATCAGATCCTAACACTGTAAAGAGGAAATTCTGGTTTTCTGCCGATAATCTCAATGAACTCAGTAACCATATACAAAGTTCATAACAGGTACCGATACCTGCAAAGGCAGCATGTGTGATGCTTCTAGCCAGGGACTTATTCCTTTTCATATCAAAAATACCTAAACCAGGAAAGGTATTTTATGTATTTATTCCCTGCCTTTCACTCCAGAACTCAGGGTAGCATTCATAGCACTATCTTGTCCTATTTTAATCCACAACGATTTCCATGGCTAAGATGTCTCTGTTCTCTATCCAACCTTGTAAGAAATCCCCATCAGTAGTGGTATAAAGCTACTGTAAAGTAATAACAAAACATATACAAAACCATGTTTCCTTCATGATCCTCAAAAATCTGCTCATAAATTGGCCACTTTTCCCTCAGGATAGGACTGGCCCTATTATTTCACTTGATCTGTATTACTTTTCCAATGAAACTGCAAAAGTGGATAAATAGTAGATAATACATTACTTAGCTATAAGAACAGGAAAGTTTATGCTAGACCAGATCAATGAAATTAAATGTCCACATTTCTAGAAACCATTATGTGAATAAACAAGTAGCATATTTTCCTTTTTTATCATCCTGTTAGAAAATATTAATATCTCCCGTTTCTTCTCCTTCTTCTCCTCCATCAATAAAATAGTTCAGATCAGTCAGACTTAGAATTCAACCTTAACTTTCCCACCTGAATAAACAGTATGAGAAAAAAATATTTACTCCAATGATACTTGGGTTACCACCTCAACAGTGATTTGGCTTCTTTCAGTGCCACTTCATATACTGCAAAATGTCAACAAAAATGCATTTCTGTGTAAGAATTTATCCTGTTGTACACAATACTATAACGCAATATGCTATCCAAGAAATGTGTTCAATTTCATCTCTCCTAACCTCTCAGCCAGTATGATACATGGAGTTGGAATGAAAATTGAAGGGAACCAGACTGGGAAAGGTTGTATAAAGTGTAACCATTCCTTTTAGTGTGTTCATACACTGCTGCATATATATGTGCTCTCATGCTTTGATTTATACCACAATTGTAGAATCTGCAGAAACAAGGTTATACATGTTCCCAAATGCTTAGACTGCCTTTACAAACCTTTCAGCTATTATTGGGCTGAATTATAATTTTTCAATGTAATGCAGAAATGAATTTATTAAATATGAAATAAAGGAGGAGTGGGGATGATTTCTTATCAATCATAACCATTGCCATTTCTACTTATAACATCTTAATCACAATGTTGTCTTTTTCATTTTTTCTATTTTTTACTAGTGCTTCAGTATGCAATCAAAATCGTTAGATATAAATAGAATATATTTTTCCAATAGCTGGAGGACTTCAGTTGAACACTGAAGTTGTCTTACTACGTGTGGTTGTCATTCACTCTCTGTTGTAACTAGCTCTTAGATTTTTTTTTAATTTTTCAAGCATATCAAGTGTACCATAGGTCATATTGACCTCTGAGTTAATTTAAACAGTCAAATGTGCCAGGTAAGCAGTTTGTGCTTACTGTATCTGAACAGATTCCACTTTGGTAGGAATGCAAATAATCTAATGTGAATGAGGCATTATGAAATGATATCAAAAAGCAACATCAGCTGCTTGAGCCAAAAATATCTGATATCCACAACTGACGTTATGCCTTTTATTAGGCCAACTGGATGCAGAGGAAATTATTGCAGCAAGTTTTAAAGTTACTAGGCAAGGGTTGCTAGGCATAATAAAGAAGGATTGGAAGAAAATATAACCTGTGAGCAGTCACCAAGGGCTGTGTTGGTGCCTCTGGGGGCAGGTTAAGCAGTCTGGTCTACAACCCGAGCCTTTCCTTTATCCTACTCCGAAATGCAAGCTATTCCATTGATTAATTGTTCTTACTATGAGAAAATTCATCCTTATTTCCAGGTTGAATTTCCCACTAATAAGCTCCCCTCCATTGCTTTTTGTCCTGTGGTCCTTGATTTACAACCACAATTAGGACTGGAATTTTGGTGATTGAGCAAAGCAATCATTAAACATTACACGTGACTGCTTTGCTCAATAACCACAATTCCAGCACTCTGTTTGAAGTCAACAAGAGACATCATGAAATAAGCAAAGGCAGTACCAGGAAGCCTCAGTGAATGTTGGGGGAGACCCTGAGAGGCTCTGCTTAGGAGCTGAAAATCCTCCCTGTTGAAATCCAACCAGGATTTTCAGCCCCTGAACAGAAAGACACTGGTGCAAGTCCTATGCTGGCCTTCTCCCACTAATATGAAGAACCCCACAGTCCTTCTTTTACTGCCTGAGTGGAGATTTCTTGCTTGGATTTGGGCTTCCTCTCATCCCTGGAAGCTGGTTGAAAGAGCTGCCTGATGAAGGAGTTCAGCTCCCCTTCATGCACTGACAGGAACTCCTTCAGCAAGATGCAGGAATGGAGCTTTTTTCTACAACCCATCAAGGAAGTTCAGCAGGCAGCTCTTTCAGCTATCTCCCAGAGATGAGCTGAAGTCCACTTGGTATGCGCCAATAGCTTGAAACTATAGGCTTTTGGGGGAAAATGGCATAGAAGATTGCAAATGGCGGTGACATGATTGAGGGACACTTTGCAACTGGATGTGTCAACAGGTGACAGAGCACCCAGATCACGATTACATGACCATGGGAGTGATGGTACAGTATTTTGTGATGGCTCTTTCCAAGGCTGTGGAATTCCATACCATCATCATTAAATGAATTGTTTTAAGTCAAGAACTAACTGTACCTCTGTGAACAGATAAAACAGATCTAACACATTACTTTAGGAACCCTTAGCTGCTACCATTAATCTTTCACCAACGTAAAGCCATATTAGAGGAAGCATCTATAGCAAGCAAAACATCTTTGCATAAGATCCTTAATGACATTCTTCATTCCCAATTGATGTATCTTGATTTCTATAAGCAATATATTGAAAGACATCACAAATTCTGATTTTCTCTCAGACATAAAAGCCTCTCAACTGCATGTTCAAATGGAGGAGGAGAGATGAAGGGAGGATAAAAAAATGATATAATTTTTAGCAATCCATCAGCAGGTACGACTACTATATCAAGATCTAGTTCTTTTTGTGTACTGGATTTTAAGAGACACAATGGTTAAAATTATAAGCTTTTCTTCAGTAACTATTTACAAATGATGATGAATCATTTGCAATTGACCTCCAACTTGCTTTGTTTTACAAATTAGTCTATAATAATTAAAGCAGTTAATTAGCTCAGATACAGAAAAATTAGTGTGGGCAGGATTCACCCACACACAGCCTATCTAGAGTGAAAAGTGACTTAGGGAGGGTCAATAAGTCATTTGTATCAGAAAAATAAACACATATTTGAGTTTTGCATGTCCATAAATCTAATTAATACACAGATACAGCAACCAACTTTTTACATTTGGGACTACAACTTTCATAATTCTTCATACTGCCAAAGCTAATGGTACTTATATTTACAAAATATGGTGGGAATCAGATTTTCTACTTTGTTCTAATACCTGTTCACTTTACACTAACATTCAAACATTTACTGAACATTTTTATTAAGCTTCAACCCTATTAAGATTGGTGGGATTTTATTTTAGAGCACCTTCCAATTAAATGGATGTAATGTTCTTTATGCATCAAACATTGAATGCTTGATACACAACACTGAAAGGACTACTAAACTCTTATTCTAATTCTAGAGAATCTGGTGAAAAATAAAAGGAACGCAGAAATAATAACAATGTTGTGGTTTCACTCATGAAAGTGACCTTATGCATTATAAATTTTAACAAGGCATTCAACTGATAAGACCCACATTGCACATTACAACACATTAGTTACCCCATATAATGATTTTGAACATCTCATGCAGCTTTTTATGATTGTAATACTATATAATAATCTACATTTTTTCCATTTTGGAATAATTTATTTACAATAACTATTAATGGCTCCAACTATGAGTTCTAGACTGTATTTAACATGATAGAACATAACATCAAGTTAAAACACACAATTACATACATCCTTTGGTAAATGCCCAAAATTAATATCAGCCCACATATGAATAAAAATTTGTTTAAAACATTCTGTAGGATGTAAGAAGAGAAGGTGTAACATGCACTTTTGGACAAAGCCAGCTATTTCAGAAAAGGACTTCATACTGAATAGGCTACAATGAAGTTGACTTCATTTTTTTTCTTTTCTTTTCCCCCCAAAATAACCTTTTCTTCTGGATATCATTTTAATATATATTTGTTTTTAATAAGAATAATATGTATACTGCATACTTACTGAACTCTTTCTGCACAGGTTCACTATTCCCCTCAGACAATAAAGTGACAAAGACAATGAGGTTACTGCTCCTAGCTTGGTCATTATTCACCCAGAAAATGAGAATAAAAGATTGGATTTTAACCTTTAACTGCAACAGTATAGAATAGAATATAGACTATAATATTCTTTATTGGCCAAGTGTGATTAGACACACAAATACCGTATTAATATTGCCTTCACTTTTATCTGTGCTGTAAGCAATAATCAGAGTGAGAAAATGCTGATGATCCAAACATGTCTAGAGTGCATATATCTGCTAAGATCAGCACTTCACTTATAGGACAGTAGGCAGCTTTTCCCAGATATAGTGATACAGCTTGAAAATGACACCAGGCAGAAGAAAAGGCGAAGCTCATATTTTACAGTAAGGAGTTGTTTTTCAAAACCTCCATTTAGAGAATCATACCCGTATCCAATTTATTTGCCAGGCATTCTGAAAAGGATTCTAAAAAAAGATAAAACACCCTCCAGAATGCACAACACTGATTTTCAAACACAGGACTCAGCATTCCTACTGAAGAATGACCTATAGAGAGTTGCAATCATAAGTCCATTACTGTAATACGTGATAATAAAAGGTTTGTTTGAAGTAAAGATGTATCTGACATCAGAAAATATTGCTTTCACTGCCCTAAAGCACGTAACACAACCTTATATAATTATACCTGAAATTAATTTTAAACCAAATGGCATTGTTAGCATCTTCTTTAATTATCCAACTTCTGAATGCTTTAATGTAGCCCACAGTAGAACTTTAATGCACTTAATTTTTTTCATGATGCCATAGAAGGGGACACACTGGATCTACATATACTTTATTGAAGGAACATACATATTAAGTTAAACAAATAATCAACACATAGAACACATATTAAAAGTCTACTCTATTGCTGGATGGTATAAGAGTAGAATCTTGAAAGCCTGAGAGCATCTTTCCTCCTCCTCTTATCTTTATAACAGTCAAGTTTCTTTTTCATTTCCCCCCTCCTTTAAAGATTAAGCTGGTATTATTTAAGGCTGCTGAATTCTTCTTCAAGACAATTTCTATATTCCTTTGTATCATACAAATCAGTGTCACCATTCTAACAAATGCAAAATGTTTGTATTAAGTGATTTAAATGTTGAACAAATAATTTGGTAAAGTCTATAATAGGCCAAAATCCAATGATGCTTCCAAGAGGAAAAAAAAGTCTGAATCAGTGTCTCAATATCTAAAGAGTTTCCACAAAGAAGAGGGAGTCAAACTATTTTCCAAAGCACCTGAGGGCAGGACAAGAAGCAATGTCCGTAACTTTGATCCTGTGGTATTTGTTATGGGGATGGAGATTAGCATCTTAAGGAATGTCATCTTTCCTTGCTTTTCTTCTCTATGTTATTATTTAGGTGTGATAAACCTCTGAAGAATACCAGCTATCAAGAACATAGTCTAAATATTCCACAAACACACACACACAAATATTAAATTTAGATGAGGAAAAGTTTAAAAAATGGATGTGAAAGAAATACTCTGCCATGTCTTCTTTTTGAATCTACTGTTCTATTTATGATATTCTTTTTTCTGAAGTTATCTTTTGAAAATGTACTTGAATTTAGTATGTTACCTGCATGTGTCTTAAATTGTTCTATAATTGAGGAAGAACTAGAACCAGTTATAAATATAATCTTACTTTATTCACAGTAAATATTCTTTCAACAGTATTATCTGCAGTGGAGAGATAATTTTTTTGAGAAGAGAAATTCTGCCAAAGACATCTACATAAAACATTCAATCATTTCCTGAATTTTATACGGATGCATATTTTCAAAATGCTTAGTATATATGCATTAATACACATCACAGGTGCTAACTTGTGCAGTCAGGGAAATACTAGAGGCCTTGTTTGGAAATAACACATTTATTCCTAACAGGACATTGTTAAATTGCATGTTATGTTGACAGTGCCAGAAGCAAATGCAAGAATAGCAGTATTAGATATGGGCCAATGAACAAAGAAAAAAGGAGAAAAGCCAGGGCAAGTTGCGGAATTTAATCTTAGAAGTCGACTGCATAAAATTATGTAATGATTGTTCTTCTTCACAATTCCAGTTGGGGTATAAGAGACCACCATAAAAGTTGAAGCGAATTAAATTCATTTATTATACAAATGAAAAAATATTCTCTACAAATTGCCACAGCATTGGTGACATTAGGAAACAACAAACACAAGCCTCAACGTATTATGAAACAGGGTCTACTTATAAATCGTGGTAAAAGTTTGCAAGTTGGATGCCCTTCTAAGAAACAAAATTGCTACAGAATTTAGAATTAAGGTTCACATGTGCTTTATACATTGGCTAGCTTTATACATTTGGCTAGCCTTGAAATTACAGCAATCTCAAGTTATTATGACAATTTAATATTCTCCTGTCAACCAGAGAACTCAGATTGTTGACTTCTACTAAACAAGTGATGTTAATAGAGAACTGCCATTTGAGGGAATGTCCATGAACATACTGTGTTACACGAGGTTTCTAATTCTAATTGATGGGTGGATATTCAAAACACAGATAGAAATAGATGAGTACACATAATCTGATTTTGTTTTTCATTGCCTGTCCTTATACGTAAGGAAAAAATGTCCTTGAATACATCTAGAAAGGAGAGTTTAGAAAAATAAATTTGGAACATCAACATACTTCTCAATGAATAAAATTAATGTGAGAAGAAATGAAACGATGGTGTCAAATACACATATATAGTATATTTGATTTCCATTTCACTATGTCCAGGCACTTAGTATTTATTTTATTAAAATGAAACTTGAGTTTTATGACTGTCCACTTAATTTATGTAATTAATTCTTCCGGAATGTTCAGAAGGAATGGAGTTCCATCTAGGCAACAGAAGCAAAAACGTAAAAAGCAATCTATTCCCTAAATGAGGTTCTAATATGCAATATTAGGATGTGTATGCTGAATTCTGCAGAAGTTATACCTAAGTGATTTTCCACAGCAGCATAGCCTTTGTGTGGGACAGAATGTCAGTGGGTGTAGTCTATGGTTCAAGTGTGGTATCTGCAGCTGGAAAAAGTAACTATGGAACATTCAATACTAAAGCCATTTCTAATCATCACTAATTCTTGGCAGTAAGATGAATGTTACAGCTGCCCTTTTATTTTTCTGATATTAACAAGACTCAAATACCATACCTCACAGGAAGAACATACACTTTGCATACAACTATTTTCCTGCCACCTATTTTCCATGTAGGAAGGTTTTTGAGAGAAATGTTCTGGCCTAAATTTAGAAGTGCCAAACGGAGTTTTATAGGAAACAGTGAGCAAAGACTTTTTGACCGATAGTCAAAATCTCCTAGAGCCAAATTTAAATGTTTCCTTAGAAGAAAGCTTAGTATTTGGTGAAGTTGAATAACTAGTTATTCAGGGAAAAAACCTTCTTCATTGAGTAGGAACCTTTCTTGACACAATCATAAACTAGACTGAACTGAAGTTGCCAACGTTTTACTGGAAGAATTGCAGTTCTTCTAAGGCAGGCCTAACAAACTAGAATTCTGCCAACATCTCCCTCAATAAAAATTCTATGCCACTTTATTTCTACCAGTTATGCACCAGAACTGCAAGATGAAATTAAATTATTTCACATTGCATGTTATGTTCAAAAATTACACTTCTTGTTTTGTTAATTTAGAATGATATCAAACGCTTCTTTTAGGAGCTCAAAACAGCAAACACAGAAGTTCTTCCATTTTTCCCTGCAACAACAACCTTTTAAGGCGGTTTATCATTTCTGGAAACAGACAATATTTTTTTTCTAAAATGGGTAACTGAATTTTTCTTCCATAATTCTACAGAGAAATCTTAAAGTCACTAAATTGAAAGAATTGCTTCAGACTAGCATCATCTATTTCAACAGCAGTTCAACATGCAAAAGAACTCTTGAACTGTACTTCATTAGGCAGTGAACCCTAGTGTATTTAAAATTATTCTCACTGCAATTATTCCCACTGCTTTTCTAGTAAAATTTCTAGTAAAATTTCAAGTTAGGACACTTTTAAGATACTTAAGAACTTCTGAATTGAAACTGTACTGCATTTCAACCATTCTTAAAGTCTTCCCTAAACAGATTCCTCATTTTCAGAGTAACCTTGGGAGCAGACCTCAGGAGTAGCACCTTTAATTCAAAAAAATAATTGCCCAGAAGATATCTTTAATCATACTACACATCAAAAACAAATAAGGAATAGACAAAAAATCACCATGGAAAACAATCTGAGTGCTCCCCCCCCCCCTTATTTTCCCAAGGTCTTTCAGTCTAAACCTGTAAAGTACACATGAATCAAATTACCTTTTTCTTTTACCATGACAGAAAAAAAAGGTCAGCAGCAGCAGCAGCAAAAGGCAGAAGTTCAACTGAAATGTTTTTCAAACACATACATATATACATACATATGTATGTATGCACACGTTCCTTCTTTTCCAGCAGCAATAAACAAAATAAATGCCCAGAAGGCTGGCTGTTCCAGAGAGCTATATATTATTTCTCCCACCAGATCTGATGTAATCAAAATGCTTGGTGTCGTCTTTCTCTTTTTAAACTCTCACCACTTTGCTTTTCCCTTCTACGTCTCTTTTATTTGTTCTAACAACACTTCATTCCCAAAGCGTGAACTCTGCTCTCTCTGAATGGGAGGGAGACAACCCAGCAACAGCCACTGAGTAAGGAAGGAGAAATTTCACCATCTCTAATCCAGTCCTTGGCATTACCTTCTGACAAGCTGCAAAAGAGCTGGTAAGCTAGGACTCCCTCAAGTGACAGATTTCAGAAATGTCATGGGAGCTGCTTCTAGGGACAACAGGGACAGGAGAGATTTATATTAGAGTGAGCAGGCACGTGTTCTTATTGATCTCTCCTGCAGTCAAACTGAGAGAGAAGAAAATCTATCATAAATACACAAGGCATGTCAAGAATCTTTTGTACCTTTTTTGCTTACATCAAATACAAAACAGAAAAAAATACAAAAGGTTATGCAAATAAAATATAAGTCAAAGAAAATGAAATATATATATATATACAGGCATACTCATGGATACATATATGAAAATAAAAGTTCTATATAAGCATTTCAATTAATGGTAGCATCTTTCACTGTAATCTTTCATAGCTAATGCATGTCAATAAGTGATTCATTGGTAAATTATTAAAAACTTCAACTCTGTAGATCACTGAGTAATTGAGGCTGTACATTTATCCTCCTGATGCTGAAGAGTACAGCTCCAAGTAAGGTACAAACAATTTTCTTTGTCCAAATACAGTACTGTATCAATTTCAATACAATGAGAATATAGTTCAAGATAGTCTTCTTAAGATGCAACTGCATCTTTGTTCATTGTGTTAACAGATGGTTAATTTAGGGAAAGCATCTGTGGTGATAAAGAGCTTTCAAAGAATGTACAGGGAACTCTCATGATATTCACAGCATTTTCCCCAAAAGCTTGAATTCTGGCACTACAGTCATATGGTAGGTGATCATAGCCATTTGTTTGATAGAGGGACAGATGGCCGGTACATTTCAGAAAGCTGAGAATGTACAATCACTGTTAAATTTTATTTGCTGCAAATATTTTCAAGATTGTTGTATTTCTTTTTTTTAAAAAAACATACTATTAGGTATGACAAAGATAAAGCCATCTGGACTTTCTTCTTTCTTTAGTCATCTAATTCTGCAACTGACAAAGATGAGTCAGGAGGGAAACATGCATAAGAAAATATTGATATTATTTCTTAACCAGTAGTTCAGCTTCTACAGTCACTCATAGTTAAGTAGCAAAATCACAGCCCAAAGAACATTCCAATTCTTGTGGCTGATTAAATTACTAAAAATAGTTCTAGGGCCTCACAGCATGATAATAGGTTGAACTGTTGTGCACTTAGAATACTGACCTGCCTTAGATATAGCAATAAACAACAGCTAATTTATTATTTATTCTATTTAAAGTATTTATATGCTGCCCACCCATAAATACAAATAAAACAAAGCACATTGGAAAAATGAATCCTGGAATACTATTAAAATAATGTTATAAAACAAGAATCATTCAAAATATTAAAGCAATTAAAATTAAGACAATTAAAAGGCATGAGAGACAAATAGATTTTGAGTCCCATCTTAGCTATAACAAGGAGGAAACCTGCTTTAATTCTGATATCTTGTTCCATAACATTGGCTCAAAAGAGAAAACTGGATGTTGTGGAATGTAAATGCAATGGGACCATGAAAAGATGCCCTTTAGTGATATAACAATGTGAAGTAGACTATACAGAAGTAGAAGATTTGCAAGTTGCCTGATCCTAAGCTAAGACACTGCATATCAATGTTTATACTTTGATATTGAATGTACAGACAATTAACAGAGGTAATCCAGAGCAAGACATACAGGGATCTTTCAGAAGGTGTCACTTATTTTATTACCTTGCTACTTGTATTCTAAACTAGGTATCTTCAGGAGCCACCACTGCAGAGGGCATGATAATAATCCAACTTTGTAGGAATCACTGAAGCCAGGGTCTTCTCCTCCAAAATAAGGGCACAGCTGGTTTGTTAACTGAAGCTGATAAAGGTTCCCTTTGAGATGATATACCCAACTTTCTACCATCAATGCTGTATCCTGGACCCCAAAAGTGCAAAAGCTTCAGGCTAGCCATCATTTTCTTCTCTCTTTAGCAATGGTTTTAGATTTTTGCTTTCAATTTAAATTGAAGCCATCAATTGTGGTTAAGCTTAACTATGATTAGGCATCTTATATAGTTGGATCATATTAACTAACTGCAGTTTTCTTAGTTCAATGATAGCACTGAACATTCAATGATTCTTAACTGAAATAGGCTTCTAATTTGTCCTAAGCATTCTATAAGGAATACATTTATTTATTTTATTTATTTATTTTATTTTATTTCTATGCCGCCCTTCTCCCGAAGGACTCAGGACAGCTTACAAAAACATGGATAAAAACAAGAAGGTATAAAAATATTTACAGACAAACAAACAACAAAGACATTACAATTAAAAAGGGGCGAATAAAAAAATCATAATTTAAAATTTAAGAAGCTATTTAAAATTGAGTTTAAAATGGTCAACCATAGCCAGCTTGCTGGAAAAGCCACGTCTTCAGGTCACAGCGGAAGGAGCAAAGGTCTGGGGCAATCCGAAGTCCCGTGAGTAGATTGTTCCACAGGGTCGGCGTTCCCATAGAGAAAGCTCTTCCCCTGGGTACCACCAGACGACATTGTCTGGCTGAGGGCACATAATAATTGTACACAATTTACTATTACATATGAATAGGGTCACTGTTATTTGCCATTTATATTCTGAGCTATGAAAGAGGTCTATTACTTGGTTTTTAACATACATTCCCAAACTACCATAGTATTCCTTTCTATATCCCACCTCTATTCTTGTATATTTCAAAAAAAACAGCCTTGATTGCAATGTTCCTATTTGAAATGTTTCCCTCAGTAGAAATTATTTCCATTCGAAAAGTTTCTGACGTGTAACAGCAACTGTTGTTGCTGGAGACTGGGACATTAGGTCATCAAATGGTCATGTCCCCTTTTTCACATGTGATCAGGATTAACACTGTTATATTTCATCTCTTTTCCGGTTTCAGCCATTATCTATAGCAGCCAACTGGAGAGATGAGCAAACGAGACTGTATTATCCATCTAACTTACAAATGAAAAAAGATTTATTAGATTTGTGACATTAAGTTCCAAGAAATAATCCCTTAGTACAGGGGTGTCAAACTTGGTTTCATTGAGGGCTTCATCAGAGTTGTGTTTGACTTTGAGTGAGCATGGCTAGTGTGATGACTTGGGGCGTGACACAAAGGCAACACAGCCAGAAAACCAATATGAGTCCCTTTATTATCACCAACTGTGCCCCCAATGACCCTTT
>JANHFM010000790.1:186010-196987 GCA_032468115.1 Grayia smithii
CTTTTTTATGTATTACGAAAATTTTTTTTTTTTGTATTAAAATAAAAAAAAAATTCAATCCTGAGAAAGAGGAACGTATAAGAAACAAAACTCAAAATAACCTTGCCTATTTGAAGAATTGACAAATCAGAGAAACCACCTTTCATAATTAAATAAAATAAGCCTACTAAAATATAAACTGTGCCAAATACAGGCAGGCTTTTGGCCTACATAAACATAGAATTGAAAAACAAGCTTTAAAATGGCCAATATGGTACTGTATTAATAAGATGCAGATTTAAAAACAATTATCATGCAACATTCATTCTTGTATGCATGGATTTCTATTTAAAGGCATTGGTAATGGCATTATAGACAGGAAAACATAGTAGTAGGCAGTAATATTTGTCAGGTAGAATTATCTTTTATGTCTTATTATGATTTTACTTTGTTAAGGCTGTCAAAAAAGATCTTCCTTTTGGCTGTGTGGGAAGTCCTAGTGGCACACTTAGGAGAAGCCAAGGTAACTTGTTTATTTTTGTGTGAAGGAATTATGGAATCAAGTCTTCCAAGCCCTAAGTAGTGTCAGCCTTAGTGAGTCAGAGAAGTTGAGCAGGGTAAGATGGCAGTCAAGTTACAAATCCCCAGGTTACAAATGTAATTGGCAGCTCCCATTACATTCATAACTCGAGGACTACATGTATTAAATTTTTATGCAGCCCATCTCTCCTATGAGGTAACAGTCAGGAATTACTGCTGACAGGTTAGAAATAATAACAGATTATCATAGTTGCAACAAGAATGAAGTTGACTTCAGTCCTTTTTGTTTTTTAATCATGGGTGAAAAATGTAAAACAGGGTTTTGGTTCAAGAAAAAAGTTGGGTTTTTTTTAGAATGGGCATCTATTCCATCCCTGACGCTGCAAAAAAAAAAAAAGGGGGCATATGTTGCAAAGGGAATAATCTTGGATTTCTCCAATGGAATTTGAGGAGCACCATTACTGATAAATGTTGTTCCATTCAATGGTACTTATTATGATATGATTGAGAGGGTCAGAAAGATTGCTGGATATGAATTTGTACAATGCTAGAATTGCTGAAATGAAGATGGACTGACTGATGCACTATTGCAAGATGTGGAGGAGTAGCAGATTATGTTCTGACTTTCTTACATCTGTACTGAACCATCACATAACCCTCTAATAGAAGCAGACTGCTTGTATAAACACCCCAGTTTGCAGTGTATTCCAGATGTGACGATTGCAAACTCATTGATAAGATGTTGTGTGCACTGGGTAAAGATATGTACTAACAGAAATGGAGATGGAGATAGTATAGCTACAGTGACAATGTTAGAATTTGTCTATCAATGAAGAATTTGCTTACATATACAAATTCATATAACAGTGGGAACACGATTCCTCTGATACTATGTGCCTGTGTTTTTCTGATAGTTACACCAATGAACTGAATAATTTGGAAGGTCTTGAATAAGTGGCAGAAAACCAAGTATTTAGATAAGGAAACACTGATGCATTGGAAGACAAAAGCGATTATAGGTGCCATATATACTTTTAAAAATGTGTATATTTGTGTATAAACTCCAAACAGTAAAGCTAAAAATTGGTGAAGCAAGAAAGAAATGCTAGCAGAAAATGGAAATGTGAAAATAAGTGCACTACAAGTCAAATTCTGTTTTATAGGAAAAGATTTAATGGTAAATTTAGACCCCAAAAGATTCACATTCTGGCCATGTGGACATTCCTGTCTTATCAGTTAAGAGAATAGTATCCTCACCAGTTCACACAATCTAAAAATAAAAGGTTGAAAAAGTTCCCTAACAAACTAAGAGACAAACTAGATTCTAAAATAAAAGCAGTCCAGTTCTGTAATTCTAGCCTATTCTCTTTCAGTACATCTTATTTAAAAATTGTTTTCTGCTGGTTGAATCTTTGTTGTTGTTATTAAAATGAGCTGCCAAGACTTAACAGGGAAGATGGAAAGAACTGCTATTATCCTCAAGTAAGAGAATCTCAAAAAATAATAAAGGCAATGAAGGTGGAGTACAAATCTCAACTTGCAATCCTTCTTAGGGATCATAAAATACCAAGAAAATAATCCCTGAAAGAAAAGTTCTCAATTACTCCAGTGCCAAATTCCTTTCTCATTCATTCATTCATTCATTCATTCATTCATTCATTCATTCATTCATTCAATGTAAAGACTGTACATTTCCAAATGACTTTCAACCGCTTACATTTAAAACAAGAGAAAAATAACAAATAAAGAAAAAGATTATATATTCATTCAGAAGACAAACCACCTATAATAAACACAACATCCTTCAGGGGTTTAACCTGCACACTACCCCAAGATATGGGAGAACAGTCTGGCTAGCAATAACTTTCTGCATATCATCAGGATAGGAGCTGCAAGGATCATCTTCTGGAGGATGCTGTTCCAGAGGGTGGTCTGCATGAGATTAAAACAATACTCAATAGTACAATTTTGAAGGTGACAATTAGTTATAAAAGAGACGTTGGTCTTACCTGATACGCTCCTTCTCAGCATGTTGGAAACAGCAGTCAGGAATGGGTTAACATCATCTGTCTTTAGTGGACTGAGTCTGCAATTTGCTTAAGTCCTGTTGTCCTCCGGCTTTTGACAAAGGCGTCGATACAGACTGATGTGTAAACCTGTAGAGAAAACACAACAGCTCCTCCTGCCCCTGCCCAGGAAGGGACACCAACTGGGTGGGCTGACTGCTGTTTCCAACGTGCCAAGAAGGAGCGTATCAGGTAAAACAACACCCCTTCTCCAGAACAGTTGGAAACAGTTCATACCAAAGCGGCTGTCCTATTGGGAGGGAGTGGGCCAGTCCTCGGATCCCCTCTCTGAGAGCACTGATTGGAGAACCTGCCTGCCAAAGGCAGCTTCAGCCGAAGCATACACATCCAACTTATAGTGGCAGATGAATGGCGATGGGGAAGACCAAGTAGTGGCCCGGCAGACCTCCTCTAGAGAAGCCTGCGTAGCCCAAGCAGCCGATGTTGAATGTGCTGTAATGCACCTTGGAACTGGCAAGGCTGTGATTCATAAGCCTGAGCGATGCACGCTCTAATCCACCTCCCCAAGGTACAAGCCATGACCTTATACCCCAAGGTGGATGGTTGAAAAGAAATGAAAAGGGATTCTGTTTTCTGAATGCAGTTCATTGAACATAGATGTGGAGAGCCCTCCACACTTCCAATGAATGCCACCTGGGTTCCAGTTGATGGACCGACTCAGGGCAGAAATTGGGCAAGACAAATTCCTGAGCCAAGTGTTAACCTTGGGGATGAAGGTAGGGTTCAAACTTAACACTACCCGATCAGGATGGAATACACAAAGATCATGCCTGACAGAAAGAGCCCTAGCTCCGAAATCCGTCGAGCAGACGTGATGGTGACCCGAAATGCCACCTTAAAGGACAAGAAGCAGAGACTGACCTCCTGCAATGGCTCATATGAAGCCTTGGTGAGGGAGTTTAAGACCTTGGTCAAGCTCCATGTGGGAAACCTGTGCACCATGGGAGGCCTAAGATTGGAGGCCCCCCGAGGAACTGCCGTATCAGGGGATGTTGATAAAGACAATCCTTATCCCTGCAGGTTAAGACGGATGACAGAGCTGCCACCTGCTTCTGTAGGGGTGCTAGACCCCTATCCAAACTGTCCTGCAAGAAGTCCAACACAAGAGCTATGGAGCTCTCACTGGGAATGGTACCCTTGCATGTGCACCAATCACAAAAGGCCCACCAAGTGGGATCATAAATGTGGTTAGTGGACAATCTGCAGGCTGCTTGGATAGTCTGGATGACCCTGGTGGAAATATTGGTCCAGTTAGCAGGCGCCGCTCAAGCACCAGGTGGTCAACTGGAGCCACTGAAGGTCCAGATGAACCAGCAGCCCCCGGACTGAGGGATATCTGGTGTCAAGGGGCCACTGAGAAAGCCACCAGGTTCACAAACCAAGGGTGCCTGGGCCAGTGAGAAGTGACAAGCAGCAGCTTCGCCTCCTCCTCCAGCAGTTTCCGTATCACTTTGGGGATCAATGGCAGGGGAGGGAAGGCATAGAGCAGGCAGTGAGGCCAAGGACTGCAAAGGGCATCAACTGCTTCTGCCCCCAGGGTGGGAAACCTGGTGAAATATCTGGGAAGTTGGTGATTGTCCTGGGAGGCAAACAGGTCAACAGCTAGGGGACTGAAACGGTCTGACAACTCCCAAAACAGGCACAGGTACAGTCACCACTCTGTCTGGTCAACTGAAGCTCGGCTGAGCCAGTCCGCCTATGTTTGCTACCCGATATATGAGCTGCTTGGATGGACTGTAGATGAGACTCTGTCCAGAGACCCAGACTCCTGACATCCTGCCACATTGTCTGTCAAAACCAGAATGTCTTTTCCTGAGACTACTGCCCTGAAGCTCTTGAGAGCCAGGTGAACAGCCCGTAACTCCAACCAATTGATGCTGTGGTTCAGATCCTCCTGAGTCCGTCCCTGGGCCATGTGGGAACCAATGTGTACTCCCCAGCCAAAGAGGCTGGTGTCTGTTGTCAGGATCCCTGAATCTGCAGCCCTTGGTGATAGCCACAGAATCCCACCATGTGAGAGAGCAGAGAACCTCTGGTGAAATTTGAACCTTCCTCGAGGACCTCCCAAGGGAACTCCTCTGATATATGAGAAGAAATTACTGCAGATCCCTGCTTGGAGCCAGGCCCAAGGTGTGATGGACATTGTCAACATCATCTTTCCCAGGAGCTGGGAAAGCAGAAGGAGAGGAATTGAGCTCTCCTTCATGACCCTCCGTGCCAATTCCGAGACTGGATTGGTGTTCCTGGGAAAGAAACACCCTGGACTCTACTGTATCTATTAGGACTCCGAGATGGACCAGACGGGTAGAGGGCACCAGGTGGCTCTTGGCTGGTTGATGGAGAACCCATAGTCCTGTAAGACCCGGATAGTGGTATCCAGGTCCCTTCTCACCTGATGTTCCGAACTGGAATGGACCAGAATGTCATCCAGGTAGAACTGTATCCTTATGGGTAAGGTCCAAAGATGGCTCATCAAGGCAGCCATCAGTTTGGGAACACCTGGGGAACAGAGGACAGGCCAAAGGGAAGGGCCAGATACTGGTAATGGTTCCCTGCATAATGGAAACAAAGGAACTGTCTGTGTTCTGGCAGAATGGGAATATGAAGGTATGCCTCTGTCAGGTCCACTGATGTGAGGAAGTTCCTTGTATTACGCTCTCCAAGATGGTCTGGAGGAACTGCATCTTGAACCGTTGATAAATAATGTGATGGTTCAGGGACTTGAGATCGAGAATCGCCCTCCAACCCTCCAAAGCCTTCTGTACAAGGAACATCCGGGAGTAAAATCCGCGACCATGTTGCTCCTCCAGAACCAGATGGATGGCCTGAATATCTAATAGATGTTGAATGGCTATTTCCATAAGCAACACTCTTGCCAGATCCCGAGATACGGGCAGCTGAAAAAAAGCCTCGGGGGACTGGAGATGAATTCCAGAGAGACCAGATCTTATCGTCTTCCTGACCCAGAGGTCCATTGTAATGGCCTCCATTGGTTGGCAAATAATGCCAGATGACCCCCAATGGGAGCTGCAGAAGATGCCTTAACTGCCTAGGAGGCTGGCAAGTGGGCCTTGACCAAAGATTGTTCCACCCTCTTGTCATCCGGGCAGAGGACCACTTCAGGAGGCCCTGTAAGGACCAACTGGGAAGATAGAGCCACTACTGGAGCATCAATGGAATGTACCTGAAGAGCTCTAGAAAGCTCAGCCCCTGTGTTGTAAAGGCATTTGTCCAATCCACTGGAATCGGGCCCTGAGGCTGGAAGAGTTCACGGCTGGTGGACGACAGCCAGAAATAATCTGGGAGCAGGTATCTCCTCTGATTCTATGGCAGTTTCTGCAAAAAGGTGGTCAGCTGGATCAACTGTCCCCTGAGCAGATTCTGAGATTAACACCCAGCTTGATGAAAGTCTTTGCCTTGTGGAACAAAGCTTTAAATATCTGGGGCCGAAACAACCCTACGAATGCAGGCTGCTCTGGCATATGCACTTCATTGTCAGACAGGTCAGGATCCCTAAGCATTTTCTCTCCAGACAGGGGAGCCTGACTGGAAAAAGCATGGGGGTATGCCATCATATGATGGCATTGTTGAGGCCTTGAGAAATCAGAAATCAGAGACTCTGTTTTCTGTTGGACCCCAGCTGCAATGCTTTGTCTTATGGCATCAGCGATAAGAACCCCCAAGTTGGCTGGGATCTAGGAAGCTAAAAGGTCTTCTGAGTGGGGCCCTAGGCCGTGGGATCGCAGGTATCATCAGCAGGAAGAACATCCTGTGGAACAGGTTGTGCTCAGATAGATTCAGGCTCTGGCGCAACGCCAAACAGCAATTTGCTCTGGACAGGAAACTCAGGCACCAATACCCCTGATTCATCAGAAGACCAAACCGCTGTGGAAGGCCCTTCAAGGGGATCATCCTGAACCGGAAGGGCTGAAATAGCCAGAAAGGAAGATGACTACTCTTTGACCTGGGAACCGTTGGAAGCCTTATTGACCACTGACTGAGCCTTCCTTATGGATTTCTCTAAAGTGCCTGCATTCATCAGTCTTGGAAGGCTGATTTCGAGGCTTGCTGGAAGGAAGAGGACCCTTCCCCCTCGAGGGTCTCATTCCCAAAGGATCTGCCTGTGTCTATCCTTCTGGGCCCATGTTCTCTGGGCCGCCCACTACATGGGTATGGCACCCCGATCTGGTGGATGCCATTTTGAATGGAGTAAAGCAAGCCGATCCCAAAGAGCTAGGGAAAGCTCGTACTTAGCAAAGCAGCAGGTGGGAATTCCGATAGCTGTACTCACTGCCTGCCTTCCAGATCTGTCGAACAAGGCTGATGTTCCTAAGAGCAGCTGCTCTGAGCATGATTGAGAGTGCTGTCCCATGCCAATCTCAAAGGCACCAATGGGAATGAGGCGGAAAAACAGGGGGCCAACTGCTTCGCCCTGCTGACCTGCACAGTCAGGCTCCTTAGCTAGCTGCAAAGTGTGTGGAATAAACTTCACGCTACCAGGCTTGCACTGCTAAGGCAATCTCAAGCGTGCTGCCCTCGCCTCTGCTGTAATCCCACAGCCCAGAATCAGCCAAGTAATGAGATTGTAGTCACAATCCCAAGGGCCAGCACCATGGAGCTGAAGCTCATGAGCACCACCCAAATGGCCCTGCTAACTGGCAAACCAATGCCGCTCCTACAGCCCTCAGCAATTGCAGGTCAAGCCCTACATGTTGAAATCAATGCTCAGTCATTTCTCACTTGCCAAATGGAAAAAAACCTGAGCCTCAGAAGGGGCTCAGAATCAGAAAGGAGGAACTCGAAACATGTCTAGTCCAGACTGGACTGAGTCGAAAGCTGGGGGACAACAGGAAGGGAAGTGACTTAAGCAAACTGCAGTCTCAGTCTAGCTAACGACAGATGGTGTTAACCCATTCCTGACTGCTGTTTCCAACCGTTCTGGAGAAGATCATAGGCCTATGAATGTTTTATAGGGGTAATATTCAAGTCAAGATAGCTGCTAAGATTTTTGCTGCTCATAATGATCACTTTGCTAAGACAATATGAAGTTACTGCCAATACCCAACAAAGAAATCCTAGGCATAGGTTAGTACATTCTCTGTCTTTTATTGAATCACAAACTGGAGCATAAATATAAATTGAAACTAATGAAGTTTGGTTGCTGCAGAGCTCATTTGTAGGGTGCTATACAAATCTTTTGGACTATATCCAAAGTATCTCCAGTCTTATAAAAGAATAGATCGGCTCTGCTAAAGAGAATATTTTACATCCAATGAGAGATCAGCAGAGCAAGATCAGAGACAATGAGGCAAAGCAATGGAAAATATCAGACCACTGGCTACCAAGGCACTTACATGTTGAATCATGTTTAGTGCAGTGGAATGTAGTACAGAGTTGCAGGAGGGAGGAACCTCTTCACCGAGACCAAGAGACAACTTAGCTTGGAATCTTTGGTATGCAGGAAGAGGGTGAAGGTGAACAGTCCCCTTTCACCAGTATACAGGGATATATCTAGTAGTTATTCAGAAAAGTGTTTTACTCTGGTAAGATTTTTGTCTATAGGTAAACAATAATAAAGAAACTATACGAAAATAACTCCTGGTGTTGTTCTTGGTTCCTTGAGCCAGACATTAGAAATGTAGAACCTCAATAAACACAGAGCTGAAGGACAAGTATGGTATTGCTGTTTTTTCTATAAAATCTAAAAGGTTCTAAACAGCGTTCTACATAGTCACATAACCCAGTGTGAGAATTACACAGAGGACAATTAAAAGGTTTGCAGCTCAGGGCATTGAAACTGTACACAAAGATAATTGAAGAGTGCCAATAAGTACTGTACCAAGCACTGTTGTGTGTGGTTCTGAGACTTCAACAAAAACCCACAACTTTTCAAATATCACTCCATGCACATCCATTTATAGTCAAAACACAGCAAAGACATTTGGAACATATAAAACCTTGTTTACAATACAATGTCAGTAAATCAGTATTAGATTCAGTATTTATTTAATACCCAAGTCTCATTCACATGCAATTCATAATTCCATAACATTCTGGATATTAAAAAAAAAAATAAGATGATGGTAGAAAAAGAAGAATTCAGAATAGAACAACCGAAAACAGCCAAATAACTCAATGTAAACAACAGCCTAGTTTACATATTTTAATAATATTCAAAGTGTGTGTGTGTGTGTGTACATATGACAACCAGTAGCTGATGCCAAAGGATTCTCTATATTTTCATCTGGTGGCTGCTTAATTAGTTATATTTTCATATGTGATTTGTTCACATTACCCACACTTTTGTTTACAAAGAAGAAAATCCTGATACTGGTACTATTTTCTGTGGATACAATTAATTTGAAGAGCACATTATTTGCAAGATAGCTGCACTACAGTATAGCGTATTTGGTGATTTGCAGTTGAAAAGCCATTCAGCTGGTGAGCGTTAGTAACTGTCAGTTATATAATTCTATTCGATAATACAAAGCACAACAAAGCTTTATTATTTAATCACTTTAAAATACAACATTGCCAAATAAAATCTAAACATCTCTAGGTCTTAGGCTTAGAGTTCAAGACAAGTAAATTGGTCTGTTTAAATTGGTCCTTATATTTGATCACAAATCTTTGTTCTACTCAGAACAGGGATTCACCTTCCAATGTATTCATCCATGTTTTCTTAAATATTGTAAATGTAGGTTGCTTCTTTCAATAAACAGTATTCTACATGATTATGATTAACTAATGCTGGGCAGAACATAGTTGCACTAGTCATTATAAAGTGTAATTAAGAGAATTTGTGAGAGCTAGTTCTGGCAAGAACAATAGCAAACAAACTAAGACAGGGGTCCTCAACCTCTGGGCCGTAGCCCACTAGTGGGCCATCAGCTGTTTGCAACCGGGCTGTGGAAACACCAGCCAAGCATGTGTGCAAATAGTGTTGCGTGTGTGTACTTGCCAGCTGCTCATATGGAACCATCCCTTCGAACCTCTTGCTGGTCCTCAAAGCCAGAATGGCTTAGAAACTCTGATCTAAGAACCAAGAATAAAATAAAAAACAGAATAAAGCTTGCTTGGAACTATTCACAAATTGTTCTGGCTACTTTCCCCTGACATCTATCAACAGTAAAGAAACAAGCAGTAAAGAATATGCCACCACTTAGCTAGAGCAGCCATGAAGGCCTTGGAAAAAAATATTCAAATGTCATCATATATTTATACTTATAAAGTTCAAAATTATACAAGCATGGCATTCCCTATGACAATATATGGGAAAAAGGTAGTCCCTAAAGAAGCAGGATAAAAGAGTACTGATTTCTTTGACCTTTCATATTGGAAAAGACTTCCCACTATACCATGGAAAGTCAAGGAAACACACTGATGGATAACTGAAAAAAATGAACCCAGTGTTCTCACTTGAGGCACAAATGACCAAACTCAAATTATCTTACTTCAGATACATTAATGCAAACATTCTGCATAATCAGGGGGAAAAATCTAATGCTAGGAAAAGTGGGAGGAAAGAAAAGGAAAAGACAACCAGCAGCAAGATGAATGGTTGATGAGTGTATCGTTAGAAGGGTTAAAAAATAATTTAAGAATACACCATCATGGAGAACATCTAACTGCATCTATGTAAGTTGCTAGTTTAAAATTATTTGATACACATAATCTTTTTTCATTATCCTTTGGTTGAAAAAAAAATCCTCATATTGTTTTAACAACTGCCCAACACAGTGGAGCTTATCTTAAAGTTGGACAGTTAGTAGCACCTGCATTCAAAATATTTCATTCTAAACTAATAATTCAGATTTACATGGGGCTGGTATCTAGAGCAGGTGAGTAATCAAATATTCCTGCAGGTATCTCCCTTGCAAACTCCCTTCTGACTAATTTTAGCTTTTAATGTCCTATAGTTTATCTCTACTTTTAATGAAAAATTTAAATAGGAAATGTACATGCTGGAAAGCATCGCATAAAGCTCCAAAACAATCCTTACTTCTAATCATGCTATTAGATTCCAGGTAGCCTAGGCAGGGATACTCTGTAAAGCTGAGCTTCTTAGCTATCTTCTCAACTTCGCTAAAGTCCACAAAAGGCCATTTGCATATCCATTAGGGATATGGCAGCCCTTTTCAGCTGTATATTTGTGACTTTTGTTGAGGGGGTGGGGTGGAATGAGAGTACGTCACTCCAATTTACAATCTTAAAACTTTTTCTTTTTTGTCTTTTTGATTATCTTTTGGCATTATACATTGGTTTTAAGCAATTGGTTTTGCTTTTAAGCAAAATGTTTCTGATAAGCCATACCCACATTACAATCTTTTTTATTATTATTAAAAAGTTTTACAAACAAAATTTTACAAAA
>JANHFM010000795.1:0-11469 GCA_032468115.1 Grayia smithii
GATAGGAGTGTAGAACAAAATTTAGATAGGTTAATTAATATGTTATACAATGTTGACAAGGAAAGAGTAATTGAGTTTCTCTTAGAAAGTAGGAACTTGAATGTACTAGAAAGATTAGCTGGGATGGTACTATTCACTGGTAGTAGGAGAATTATTACAACTCTCAGTCTGTCTACTTTGTTTTTTTTCTTTTATACATGTTCTTTTTATTGTAAATAATCAATAAAGACTATTTTTTAAAAAAAGGAAAATCTTAGAATCAGATAATAGAGCAGGTGAATCTTATGCAGATTTTGACTTTGGAATACTGTGGACCTGGGAATTTTTCCAATACCCAACTCCTGACAGCATTTATGAAGTAGTTGAAGTAATTATGAACAAAGATTATTTAGTAATTCATAACTTAGCTGCTTGTTCTATTCAGTATTATTTAAATGTTCTTCATTTGAAATGTTCTGAATTGTGATTCTTAACCGGAGGCATAAATGAAGAGGAGATAATTTTTTGAAGTGAACGAGAAGTATTTCAGAGTGCATTCTGAATGACACTGGGGTCCTCTTTACAGCAATTTTCACTTTAAAGACCTCTCAAAATTCTTGGCATTTAGATTCAGAGAGATGGTAGATGATAGCGGTTGATGTTCCCAATTACACTGTATACTGGTGAAGTAAACAAAGTTCTCTAGAAACTTTTAGGTGTCATGCATTTCCTGCTTATTCATCTCCTTGATAAGGAAACAACACATTGCTTTCTTCATTCCCACAATTGCCCCATCAGAGGAAGGCTTGTAAATTCTTGAGAGTTCAGTCTATTTTTTCTCATGTGAACAGTGCTTTTTTTAAAAAAACTGTCTGAAAAAAGAAAGGCAGTACAAGTTATGGACAAGAACAACCTGAAGTACAAGTTTCGGTTCTCTTAATATTGCTTGTGTGCTTGATCTGTTTTCTTTTCAAGAATTAGAGAAATATGCTTGGGAAGAATCTTAAAATAGACCATTTTCTGTGTGAAAGAAATGTACCAATTTCTTTGCCGTTGGACTGATCTTTCAGGTAGAAACCCATACCATGAAGTTATCTAGGTCAGTGAGAGAGGTAATTCTTATTGTCTGGAATACTCAATAACCGAGAGACTTACTGACATAAAATCTTAAACCAAAGAATTTCACGAGAGACTGTTTTATAAGACATTTGCACAACTCAATTTTGTTGGAGTAGGTAGTCCAACCAGCCTACCTTCTGCTAGTTCTTAAGTGATGTTATTTGATTCTTATCCACTTATTCACTTTGCTTAAAACAAACATTTTTAAAATTTTCTATCTCTACCTATAGAATATTTTTTATTGGCCTAGTATGTTTGAACACACAAGAAATTTGTCTCCATTGCATAAGCTCTCAGTGTGCGTACTTATGAGGTCATACATGTAAAATCCTTGCAATTTTGGAAGGTGGGGAAAACTAAAAGAGAACAAAGTCATGAGCATGATTAAAATCCTCAAAATTGACACTAAAGGGGCTGATAAATACTCAGCAGATTTAACTGCAAGAAGTCATGAACCACAAGACTTTCCAATGACAAACTGATCTAGGACTTCCCAGAATATTAAATTTTGTGTTTAAGGAATAAGCCAAGAAACTAAATGGAAAAGCAGCCTAAGACAGCTGTTGGAATAGAAAGAGCAAAGACAGCAAAAGCTTACAACTCCTTCGCACCCTTTTTGCCTAATCAGCATTTCTTATAATGCTCATGGCCTATACATGCCTTGAAAGAAATAAAAATACAACCAAGTAACCACAGTCATGTCTGATAAGTGGGTTCCCCCCCCCCCATCATAATCTGCTTCCAGTCTACCAGCAAGTACAGAAAATAGAAGATGTAATCTGTCAGTGGAAATACTTAAGGCTGTTATTCTAGAAACATGTTTGAAAGAAGGAAAAAAATCTGTCTCCTGCTCAGAAACTGTCAGATTGTTTTTCCACTGAAAATAACATTGCCACATTCAGTACATGCTATCGGATGTCTACAGGATAAAAATGAGAAAATATAATCAAGAAAGATGCCGGAAAAGACTCTGTTCGGTTAACTTTTAGAATGTGTTATGTGCAACCTGCACATTTATTCTTTCATATCCTCAAACAGGGTGAGTGAATCATTTGACTAGAAGTGTTGTTGACTCCCTAAGGAAAAAGAACCACTTCACAAAATAAACCACTTCACAAACACATGGCACAACATAGGAGAACAAACCCATCAGGACAAGATTCAGCAGCCCATCTGCATTTGAAAGACAAAAACAAAGGCCACTCTTTTGAAGACAGCGAAGTCCATATTCTGGACAGAGAGGACTACTGGTTTGAAAGAGAGATCAAAGAGGCCATCTACATTACAACTGAACAGCCCTGTCTCAACAGAGGGAGTGGGATACGATACCACCTATCTCCTGTTTACAACACAGTCCTTTCAGCAGTTCCAAGAAGGTACCATACCAATTTTCACTATTCAGATAACTCTGAGGGCATAGATAAACCTCCAAGTGGCCTCGATAAATCTCAGAAGGAGTGCTAACAACCAGATGACTGCAAGGAATATAAAACCTTCCATTCTCTACCATTCATTCATTCGGAATGGAAGAAACGTCTTGGGTGAGAAGTGAAATGTCTTCAAGCAAAAACAAAGGAAGTCCAGTTTCCTTTTGGTGCATAAGGAAAAAGATTGATCTGAAATTGAAGCCAACTTGGACCCCAAATAGGATCAGAAGGATTCCCCCCCCCCTTTTTTTTTTCCTGTCAATTTCTTCGCTTCTTGTAGTGCTAATCCACACACTTGGCTGTCCAGGGAAGTACATTGTAGAAGAGGAAGCAAAATTAGTAAACCTGGCAATGGAAAAGTTCTGCCATGCTACTCAAGCCCATTAAGCTAAAAACATTCCAAGAGTTGTGAGATGATTTATTCAGGTTTGATGAAAAAGGGGAAAAAAATCAATTTAGACTTCCTAATTAAAATACACAGCAATAGTAGTTTTATAGTTGGCTTAATCAAGTCCTGTACATTATAAGGGGGCATCTCATTATTACTGTTCATCAGTTAAATGTGTTTACATCAGCCCATAGTAGATTTGAAACACCATTCTAAAGATACACTGGTAAAATTCATTACACTTAATAGAATCTAGTACAAATTAAAATTCCTTTGAACAAAATCTTTCAATGTTATTGAAATAAATCATGGATGGGTTTCCTATTTCCTGTGTTCTCTTGAAGCAGAGTAATAATTCAGGGCTCCTTTCTATGCGATATTTTGTTCTATAGATAGGAGAGTAGAAAAAGGCATGAAGTACACATTTGTTTTGATGGCTTCCTCCTCTATCAAAATCAATGAAATGAGCCTCTTGGAAAAAGATATGGCACTCATCCTCTATTTGTAAAGAAGAAAGGGATATTACAGTTTATTATAGTTTTTGTAGCTGATGTTATTTTTTATCTACAGTTGAGTTAAGAAAAAGGAGCACAGCCATGAAACTAACATTTCTTTTCTGCTTTCCTTCACAATTGTATCTTCTCTTTTACTGCAGTTCCAAAGGAATGCAATTAATGTAATCCTTGTAAAAGATGAATCCCTATAGTCCTATGGAAAGGACATGTTGTTGTGATCATACTTTATGACTAACACTTAAATAAAATCAAACAATGTATAGGAAATGTCTGTTCATATGCCTCTTTTCCCAGCACTGATTTTACCACCACAGCACCAGATTGTATAGCTCCATGATTACTCATGGTGTTGACTAAAACCATGTGCTTGGAAGATTTTCAGCACAAGTTGCCAAATCTGAATCCCATTGTATTGTGGAATTCCTGACAATATACATGGAAAGCCCCTTGCTTAACTTGCACCAAAGGTTCTCTTGGGGAACTCTCCCCATGTTCCTTGGGGAACTCCAAGGTAACTTAGGAACAATCGGTTTGTACTTGAGGATTTGCTGCAACTCATACTTGAATTTCTAGCTTCAGCCCAGCAGGACAGAGGCCACTCAGTTTTCTGACACAATGTGAACAGAAGGCAGAAGGGCAAGGTTGAGGTCTCTATAGCAGACAGAAGTGAAACAATGTGGACATTTCGTTGAGTTTCGTTGAGTTTCATTGAAGTTCATATGAAGCTCTACAGCCCTCATGTTTGTGTGCTGTCCCACTATCTTTCTCTCTCACACACATATGTCACTGTGGTTTAGTGGGTTTATTAATATTCCCCCACAACTCCCTTTACCAAAAACCCAGAACTGTCCCAATTAAGTCTGGTCACAAGCAAACCAATGACCAATGAGTTCACAAAGCACTTGAAAGTTTCCCAAACAAGATAAGCCCACCAGGCAAAATTAAATCCACAATACAAGAGAGTTCACAAGGCACAATCCAAAATCAAAGCACAGTATCAATCCAAAGCAAGGCAGGAATCACAACAACCAGGAAACACAGCTACGAAACAAACACGTTGTTCCCAGCATCATTTCCATCTGTCTGCTGTGCTAAATAGCCAGTTTCTGGGGCAGCCTATCAAGAAGGGTGATAGGCCAGCACCTGAACCACTGCATAAAACTGGCAAACTTGTATGAGCAGTCTCTGTACATATATTGCTCCTAGCTATCTGTTTTTCCATAATGCATAGACAAAATATTCGTTCTAGAAATATTCATTTCTAGGACGAAATGAATAAGCTAGGTCCATTAAAATGATGACATGAAAGGTAAATATCATTTTAATTTAACAGTTTTCTATGAGGTTTTCTCCTTTTATTGTAATTGTACTTTTAAAAGTTGTAGGTCTAAAATATAAAGCTAGTACAAGAAATGAACACATGTTTGTGATGCTGTTATGATGTCTTCTCTGAATCCAAAATGCATTTTTCACCCCATGCTACCCTTGTCCACCTGTTTCAATGTATTTTAAAAACAAATCATTTAACATTTCAGAATACTCATAATGATATCTAAGCAAGCCAATAGTTGACAGGCAGGCAGGCAGATGATAGCCAGATAGATAAATAACTAGATGACAGCTAGATGATAGATAGATAGATAGATAGATAGATAGATAGATAGATAGATAGATAATACATGGATGATAGGTAGGTAGGTAGGTAGGTAGGTAGGTAGGTAGAGCAAAATTTAAGGTGCTCTGAAGAAAGGTAATGAGGTGTGCTCCTGAGATCAAGGCAAATGTAAAGATGAAATATGAACATGATCTGGACATTTTTGGCTTCTATTTTACTTATGGGCCCAAATTATGCTCAGGACAGTATTCAAAATTGTCAGTTTGGTGAAGGCAAAGCTAAAATATTGGATTTATAGATTAGGAAATTGCTCAGATTGGATTTATAGATAATCAGGTATTGTTAGGTACTTATTTATTATTTCCCACCTGTTTTGTGTATTATAAATATTTGATTACATGAAATATACACATTCTCAATTATTCAGCCAAAGCAAAATCACTGGGTATGAACATATTCTGTATTAAAACATTTAGAACTATAAGGAGTACAGGACTGGTTGTGAATATTCTTAGTGAACTATGTGATGTGTTAATGTGCACAATGACAGCATGGAAACAATTGCTACTTTCTTTTGCAGCAGGGAAGCCTGATAATGCTTATTTCATGTTCATACATGAAAAGAAACCAAGAGAGTGAATGCACAACCCAATAAAAAAGATTAATACAAAACAAATGAAATATTCAGTCATAGCATCAAAAATGATAAATGCCAGGATGCATTCCACAGTTATAAGTCAACCAATTACCATCAAGAGATTGACAGTTTAAGGGCCAATCATGCTTTTTCAGAGCAGGAATGCTATAGCTGGAATGTTTTGAATCATCTTGCCATGGGCCATTCCTACCTTGAACTGTTTTCTTTTTGATTTTAAAGTATAAGTTGGCAGGTACGAGGAAGATTCTCTTAATATTCCATATAATCATTTTTGCTGATGTCTTCTCTGTTCCAGGGAAAATAGGATGTCAGTTTGGGAGTTAAAAAAACAAAACAAAACCCCTAAGGTTATCGCACCTGCACATTCTTCCATTATCTCAAAAAATGGAGAGTCAGCTCTCTGTCTATCAAGGACTGTTAACAAGAGAATGAAGACATTTGCACCCCAGAGACCTTAGAAATAAATTAATTGCTAAAGACAACTTTTTTAAAAAAATGATGATCCTTCCACTATACATGCCACATCTCACAAGGGGACCATCTAATAGCATTTTATCATCTAGATAGTTGTTTCCGTTGTTCATTTGTCTTTTCCTACTTTTACTACTGGAGTAAGTGGAGATTGGAGATAGTAAGTTGAAACTTGAGAGCAGAATTCTTCTTTTCTACCCTAACAGGATATCTTGGGAAGCATTTATACTGTGGATGCCTGAATAAAATCTGTGAAGGAGATATTCTGTTATGATGGGAGGAAAATGTATATTAATAGGAACCTTGTACATATCAGAACCTTAGATTCTGAAAAAATGTATAATTTGTGTTGATACACAAAAGAGATGGGTCGCGCAATTGTCTTATTAGAGATGGAGAAGACACTTCTAAAGATCTCACGCATGTGAATATAGCTGAGCTTTACAATTATCCATCTAGTGCAGGGATGGCCAGCCTTTTTGCCATTGCGTGCCAGGAGCAGGGGGGGGGAGGTCATGTATGCATGTGTGATTCCCTCCCGCTCCCCCTTCCCTCTGCTCCTGACCTGCGCTAGCATGTTTTTCTGTCTCCCCAGGCTCCAGAGTCTTTCTAGGAGCATGGGAAGGGCAAAAACGGCCTTCCCCACCCCTCCTCCAGAGGCCCTCTAGGCCCTCAGGTCCAACCTGAAGTAGTCAAATGGGTCATTTCCTGACTCTGGAGGGCCTCCGGGGGGGGGCATTTTTGCCGACTCCAAGCTCCTAGAAAGGCTCTGGAGCTTGGGGAGAGAAAAATGGGCCTTTGCCTCACCACCCCACCCCTGGAGCTGAGCTCGTGTGCCCTCCAATATGGCTACACGTACCACCTGTGGCACGCGTGTCATAGGTTCGCCATCACGGATCTAGTGAGTACATCTGACCCATTTTGTGAATATGTTCAAATACACATGAACACCTTTGCCACACCACAACTTTGAAATTTTCAAGTGTTTTCCTTCTTCCAAGTGATCACCAGTTCATCTGGCTAAACTGAATCTAAAGCTAACAGATGGTAAACAGCAGACCAGCTGATTTCTGATGGAAATGGACAGTAGCAGCCAAAAAAAAAAAAAAAAAGCAAACCAAAGCAAAACCCTTTGGTTCTTAAGTCACATGCCTATTGGTTTATAGCATGGGTGTCAAACTTGATCGCATCACGTCATGTATTGTGACATATAGCGACATTTCTTGCCATTGCAGAGACAGGGGACTGTGGCCTGCGGGTGATGTATCCGGCCCACAGGCCGCCAGTTTGACAGGTCTGGTTTATAGGTAGTCATCATTTACCAATTGCCTTGTTTAATTATCATTCACAGTTACAACAGTGTTGAAAAAGTAATTTTACAACCAATCCTGTAGGAGATGAGAAGGCTGAGCTGAGGGGGCGGAATTAGATGTGTCATTAGCCTAGAGTCATTATGTTCCCACAAATGGTCCAACCCCTCCTGAATTTTGTTGACACTTATTTGGCACCAATTTTGCATTGAAATATAGTTGATGAGATTCTTGTTTATAGGTTTGAATAAATCTTCCATACTGAACTTAACGGGAGGGCCTGGTTCTTTGCACCTATGAAATCCTCACTTTTATGACCTTCACAGGTCTGTAAAGCAAAGAAAAACTGAAGTAAGATCATAAACTCAGTTACAATTTCACTTAGCAACTGCTTCGCTTAATGACTAGATTACTGGTCACAGTTGTGGCCTCTAAGTAAAGACTACCTGGATATATTTACAGAAAATGAAGGAAAAAAGAATGATGGTAATGAAATCCTGTCATCCTGATATTTATGAACTAAGACATTTTCTGAAATGTATTGTGGAGAACTGTAGGGAAAGTGACACTGTTTAAATCCTTGCATCATTTACTTCGCTATTTAATCCCACACAAATTGCCAAATTGCTTGTTATAGCACAAGCAATGTCCAGATCTAGTCAAGATGAACTCTCTTGTTTTGTCATAGAAAAGCAAGCTAGGCTGCAAATCAATCAAGCAACTCAATTTGACACACTTTTCAATAGCACTTCACACTCTGTTCATTCTTCTTTCAGGATTCATCTGTGATTTGGCTATCTTAGAAATGTAGCTTTAGATAAAACCTCAATTTGCTGAAACTATCTAAACTCGTTTGAAGTTAATTGGTGCACTTTCAGCTCACAGATAGTTAGAAGAGTAGTTTAACTTCCCCAACAGCACTGTAAAAAAAAACTGAAATGAGAAAGCAGTAACTGGATACTATCATTTTTTGAAAAAGTGATGTTGAAAATCTCATAATTATGACGATTCACTGTGATATTTTGCTTTCTCATAATAAGAAAGCACCTGCCTTCAGACTATTATGACTGTCGATAGAAAATGATAAGATTTAATTCCGATTCCAAAAGAAATATCAATTTAAGGAGATGTTTTAGACCTTTGTATTTGAAAAGTCCCTTTGGATACCAGTCCACAAACAGAATACATAGCTGGAAGGAATTCCTTGATTTTGCAATTGGGAAGAATATTTTTTTTCCAAGGAATCTTAAGAAACTGACTAGTTCTTGGTCAGCTCCTTAATCACTCCTGTCTTTCCAGCATACTTGAGTTCATTAGTTGTTACATGAACTGAACCCTGGGACAACATTTCTGAGGTCTCCTTTCCGAAGCAATCACTTTTTTTAAAAAAAGAAAATCCAGAAGAGCTGACAATTTAAAGAAAACAACAACCCTTTTTTATCTACTTATCAATAACATTTGCTAGGAAAGACATAAAACATTTGTAGAAACCCCTTTCAGTAGTAGTAGAGCCAGTTTACTCCCTTTCTAAAAAATCTTATGTAGTTAGTGATCTGGAGAGGTCATTGAAAGCAGTGGAAGCTGATAACTATTTGATTTGGTGGGGTTTAAACCACCTTTGTACACCAATGATAATTTGTATAGTTCTTGAATAAAAGTGGGGATTTCATATGAGCGAGGCAGTCTGAAGCTTCCTGTTGAACTCTATTAACATTTCATCCCACAAGATGCTCTGTCTGTTAATGCACAATATAATAAGATAATTTGTCAGTAGATGTGTGCAGAACTTTTTATTTGACTCTTGGTGCTTTTTATTTGCATATAAAGTGGAACATTTACACTCAACAATAACTAGGCCTGAAGGAGTGATATTTAATAGGAGAATATAATTATTCCTCTCAGGTCATAAACATTTTCTTTAGGGCAATGGGCAACTGTTTAAGGACAAGACTCATAATCATTCATGTAAATGACTTGAACATTACAATATGGAGCTACTACAGATTTAAAGGTGTAAAAATAAGTGCTGTGATTCAATTTTAATGCAGTGTTTATCTCTTTCTTATCAACTGACCTATCAATTACAGTCAACAAACTTTCTACTTTAAATGGATATTTAGCCTCTAAACACACATACTGTGTGTTCTGACTTTCAGGTTTGCGTAGGTATATCTGAGACAGGTTTTAAGGCATATAATTTATGGACCATTCAATAGTTGCTTTTTCTCTTAATCTTATAAGGAACATGACCTGCCTAAATAAAAGGAATTTGTACAATAAGCCATTAAAAAAAAGAAAAGATTGACTCCTCAAGGATAGAAAAAGTAAGCACTGAGCTTACTTAGATTATATCTAGCATCATAAAACTCTGAACAATTTCAGCTACATTGCTTAAAGTACATTATTTCTACTTTTCTAGACAAAAGCATAAAATGCAGATAATTTGGATAGCTTTCTTATATACCCTTTGAAGAATAGCACTATTTATCTAATCGTAGGTTGACTTTATTGGAACAAATTTGGACTGGTTGCTAAGATATGGTAAATTAAAGAAATCCACTCAATGTATCCCTGAAAAAGGTATATTATATGTATGTGTAGAAAAACAGATGAAAAGGAACATGGTGAAAGATGTGAGAGGCAAAATAACAACTACTACAGTAGTGAAGCGGTAGTTAAATATAGCATAGATATATGAAGGAACTGTCCATTTGTTCTCTCTTTAATCTTTGAGAAACCTTGATCTTGATGTAATCCATGGGAAATTATGTTAAAAAATAAAACCCAGCTCAACTGACTTATGGTAAAGTCAATCTTTATAACTCCTCTTATTAAGGTGGGCATAGTATTCTTGGCAACTGAAATGTCCTCCTGCAGGTTTTTGAATATTACCATATCCAACATCAGGTAACAGGTATCAGTAACAGAGTTGGAAGGAACCTTGAAGGTCATCTAGTCCAACTCCCTGCTCACGCAGGAGACCTATGCTAAGGATTCGAACTGCTGAGCTGCCAACCTTTCTGATCAGCAAGCTTAGTGTCTTAGCCACTGAGCTACCTAGCTAGGCTATAGATAACAGATATTATTATGATTTTTTCCCTCTTGTTTAACAGAGTTATAATTTGTTCAATGTAAAATGCATCGGGCTACTGTCACAAATGATGGAAAATATTACATAAACGATTCTCTGAAACATACTGTGGCAGAATTTTGGGGCCTTTAATAGTGTTGGCAGTAAAGTTATGGAAGTAAACATGGCATTTGGGCCCACCAGAAAGTTTGTGTTTATGTCACTGTAGCAAGTTTTGTGTTGCTGGTTAGTAGTTACTTGTTGATACAATGTATAAACGTACAGCATTTAAAAGGAAAGTATCCCAAATAGACTGCATGAAACTTTTCAGCAGTTTTAACTAAGTACTGTTGGTGACAACAGATGTTGTTTAGTTGTTTTAATGTTTGGTTCTCTCTTGTAGTAGATTGCTGGAAACCAGCATTGATGTTCTTAGCTCAGGGGTGTCAAATTTGTGTCATCACAGCATCATCATGTGATGTATTGTGACTTTTTTCCCCTTTGCTAAACTGGGCTTGGGCATGGCTAGCGTATGACGCATCCGGCCTGCCAGCCGCGAATTTGACACCCCTGTCTTAGCTAAATTGAATGGATATTACAATTTGAGAAATCTTGTATATGGATGTTTCTGTCATATGGGTTGGGGTTGCACTGCAACCTTCAAACTAACAAAAGCAGCATCACATTGTTTCAAGTGTATGACTGTATGTATGTATGACTGTATCAGGGGTGCAATGCTACCGGATCGCACCTGGTCGCGCGATCCGGTAGCAATTACTGGAAATAGTTCAGAGAACCGGTAGTAAAAAATGCCCCCCCCCACCTCCCCAACCATGCCTACTGCCTGCCTGCCTGCCTGCCCTGCTCCAAAGTCCCTTCCAACTCGGTTTTGCTTTTTTTCTGCTTGCTTGCCTGGC
>JANHFM010000797.1:9843-24939 GCA_032468115.1 Grayia smithii
ACTGTATAGTCTGTTGTAGCATTTCCTCTAACCATCTCTGCATTTTAACCCAATAGTGCTTTGCTTCTGTACATGACACCACATATGATAATAAGATGCCAGCATTTGATGACATTTCCAACATTTTAGCAGATTTATCATTCTGGCTAATCTTTCTGGTGGCATATGCCATCTATAAAACATCTTATATAAATTTTCTTTATATGCTGTTGCCATTAATTTATAATTTCTGTCCTATAGCTGTTGCCATTTCTCTAGTTCTATAGTATAGCCAAAAATGTTTGCCCATGCTATCATTGTTTAACTTCATCTTCTAATCTG
Organism: Grayia smithii; assembly: GCA_032468115.1. NCBI lineage: Eukaryota > Metazoa > Chordata > Lepidosauria > Squamata > Grayiidae > Grayia > Grayia smithii. Next base: position 10,165 of record JANHFM010000797.1, read on the forward strand.
ATTTTGCAACAAATAGGTATATCATTTCTTAATCATTTTTCATCGATTCCTGTCAATATCTCCTGGCCTCATCTCATGCACCCCGGAGTGGGCAGGGTCTTAACTAGGGCTTATTTTGGGGAGTAGGGCTTATATTGGGCACACATGTAAAAATCAAGCTAGGACTCTTTCAGGGTAGGTCATATTTTTAGGGAAACACAATGGTGTTCTGATGGCCCTCTGGAGGGAAGGAATTACTATAGCAGGTTTTCTCCTGATTTCTTCTTATTCCTCAGGGATCCTTTTTTTAGAGGTTGGTCATTGGGAGAGGCAGGAAAAAATAAACTAAAGGTTGTCTGGAAAATATTTTAATATCACATAAATGGGAGCCAAGATGTTAATAGGCAACTCATTTGTTGAGCAAATTCCTATTGATAAAGACAATTTATCAAATTAAGAGAGGAGCTTCTAGGCCAGGGCTGTCAAACTCCGAGCCTGCAGGCAGTGATTTACAGAATGCCCCAATGTTTAGCATCACATTTGTCACTAGGCAAAAATATTCCTCTATTCCCCAAATCTTTCTTTGGTTTGATTTTAAGTGCTTCTTCTATATTGGAATACCAGATATAGTTTCCCTATGCAATTTATTAATTGCATGTTATTCTTTCACTGTTTTGCTTTTATGCTTTCAGAATTTCCTTACATTTTACACTTAGAGAGTTTCAGTTATTGGGAAAATTAGAAATAAAATAAAAATATCAACTCAATATTAGGCTGCTGCTGCAAAAAAGCAAATTCTGTGAAAGAAATCATTAGAAAAAGAAGTTACTACAATGGAACACTGTTATGCAAATCTGTGACAAAAGGCACAGACTATTTTAGTCTCAAAGTAATGTAGAACTAAAGAAGTTGCAAAACTGCAAGATTAACTAATCAAGATAAACTAACCAAGAGCAAAATTACATCTGAGTTAGCTGAAGGTACAACTATAGTATTTTACATATTATGAACTTGATCCTGGAAATCAGAATCATAATTAAAGCTGAGTGATTAGAAATAAAACATAGCAAAATGGATTGCTTCTTCTAAATGCAGACAATCTATGAAATTTATACCAGAAGCATGCCACTAACTTGACAAATTAAAAAAGGATGAAAATTCATAGAGAATATACTTGCTGAAGTTATCATTAGGATGTATGAATTTATTTATTCCTCCAAAATCACCATAAAATCAGTCATGCCAAATTGCCATTTTAACTGACATAAAGCAACTCTTCTTCAGCAAGGAAGACACTGAGCAGCCGTTTTGTAAGCCTTAGCACAAAAATAAAGAGTAGGGAAAGAAGAATGAAGAGACAGTGAATCAATGAATGTTGCCTTTCAATTCTAGATAGCTGAAGTTCTTACAACTGATCAAGTCTCAAAAGAAAATTTGTAATGCCAAATTATATTAAAGGGAATTTAGAGGGAAATAAATCCAATTAGGAAAAGGGTTTAGAGAGGAAATCGAATAGGAGAGTTGGAAGGGACTTTGGAGGTCTTCTTAGGCAGGAAACCCTACACTACTTCAGACGAATGGTTATTCAACATCTTTAAAACTTCCAGTGTTTTAAAGTGTTCCACTGATTAATTGTTCTGTCAGGAAATTTCTCCTTAGTTCTAAGTTGCTTTTCTCCTTGATTAGTTTCCGTCCATTGCTTCTTGTCCTACCCTCTCAGGTGCTTTGGAGAATAGCTTGTCTCCCTCTTCTTTGTGGCAGCTCCTGAGATATTGGAACATTGCTATCATGTCTCCCCTAGTCCTTACCTAGTTCCTGCAACTACACATACCCAGTTCCTGCAACAGTTCATGTTTTAGCCTCCAATCCCCTATCATCTTTGCTGCTCTTCTCTGCACTCTTTCTAAAGTCTCAACATCTTTTTTACATCGTGGCGACCAAAACTGAATGCAGTATTCCAAGTGTGGCATTACCAAGTGGTATTAACACTTCACAAGATTCTATCCCTCTATTTATGCAGCCTAGAACTGTGTTGGCTTTTTTAGCAGCTGCTGCATGCTGCTGGCTCATATTTAAATCGTTGTCCACTAAGATCCCTCTCACAGTTACTACTATTGAGCAAGGTACCACATATACTGTACCTGTATAGAATGGGGAAAGAATGGGGAGAGAAGAATATATCTGAATAACTTAAATGAGAACAGAACTACTATTACTATAATGTAAAATTATGTCCATCAAATATAAAAGAATAGCAAAATTATGGAAATTACACAAACCTGATCGTATTTTTCTCCAAAATACATGTATCAAGCACAGGAAAAATCATGCTTCCTCTTTTATATAAATGGATACGAACTGGTAAATGGATGCAAACTTCAAAAGAATCTAAAGCTAGAGCTGTAGCCCTTTTGATATCAACCAGTATAAATTTTTGTTTGCAAATACAGCAAAAGTAAGTTAATTTTTTTAAAAGACATGGTACAAGAAATGATGTCAAGTTCAACCTATCATCCAAGGACAATTTTACATTCTTTAAAATTTCTCCAGAGGTAATATTGTTATTGGAGAATATTTCACTATGGTTTTAAATCTTAGATTTAAAAAAATAGTTAAAATACGGTTGACTGATATTTGGTGAGAAAAGAACACTACATGTAGTCCTCAATTTGTGATTTATTATCATAATTGGAATCATAATTCCTTTGCTAACAATGTAGTCAGAAAGCATATCACATGACTGCATAGCAATAGCAATCCGTTGTCATCATTAACCAAATTCCACAGGTCATTAGCTGAGGACCCACTGCAATCCAAGAAATTCCAGCCTTGGTCTCCTCCACAGGTAAGGGATTGCCTCCAACTTCCCCTACCTGCCTATTTTCCCCATCTCTATCCTTTTGGCTGCCCTGTATGCTACCTTAAGAGACAGCAAGGTATTGTGAAAAATACTATGAACTTTTGATAAAAACTCTAAATTATTAATGTAACAAAGCAATATAGCAATTATATTTTCAAATGTTAAACTATTTATTAAGAATATCACCCAAAGGCTTCATTAAGGAAAATTATTAAAATCCTGGCTGTCATCTCAAACATGCCTACAGGCAATCTTCAACTTACAACAGTTCATTTAGTGTCAAGGTTACGGCTTTGAAAAAAAGTGACTTATAACTGTTTTTCACATGACCGTAACAGCTTCCCCAGGGTCATGTGATCAAAATTCAGACACTTGGCAACTGACTCATTTATGAAGCTGCAGTGTCCCAGGGCCATATGATCACCTTTTGAGACCTTCTGACAAGCAAAGTCAATGGGCAAGCCAGATTCACTTAACAACTGTGTTACTAATTTAATTACAATGATTCACTTAACAACTGTGGGAAGAAAGGTCATAAAATGAGGCAAAACTCGCTTAACTGTTTTGCTTAACATAATTTTTGGGATTGAGATTGTAAATCAAGGACTACCTGTATTTCACATCATTTTTAAAAATTGTAAAATTTACCATCTGACTCTCACTAAAGCAATTATCCAGAAATATCAATGATACTTAATAGATTTATACATCGAGGAAAAAAGGCCCAAGTTAAAATATTCAATATTTTCCAAATTGGCTTCAGAATGAAAATAAGCATTATTAGCTTCTAGTTATTCAAAAAGAATTATTGTGTGTAAAGTATCAATACCCCTTTTTCTATAGAATATTTGCAGTTCAAAAGCAAGCAATAAATTTATTTTAGTAGTCACTTTTTATGCCATTCTTTTTAAAATAAATAAATTAACAATATCAGGAGCAAGGCAAAAGTGTTGGCAAAAATATAAGAGACTTAACATATGTACACATGCAGGTCTTGTGCAAAATTCAAAAGCTTTGTAAAATGTTTGGCATATGCAGATTTTGAAAACAGGAATACTGCATTAGACCCCAAATTAGCCTTATTACTAAGCAAATTTAAAAAGTTGAACGAAGAATTGTTAATAGTTTATTAATTGCTAGCCAATTTATAGATCTTATAGATCACATAGGGAAGATAAGACAATTTTTGTCAGTTTGGATTCTACAACATTGGCCAATAGACGTAATGGACAAGTTGATGAGGTGGGGGAAAATAAGTCTAAGCAAGTTTGGTATAATTTTACTGAATATGCACAAGGTGCATATTTAAATACTCCTAATGGACTAGCAATCCATGATCAGATATTAGTTTAGAAAGAATTACTGAACAACATATTCTGTACTTGTTAATATAGTTAACATATTTGAAAGTTCTATTTGTGCAAGAAATATTAATATTAAACTATTCAAGCTTAATATTTTTTTAGAAAAATAAAGACATGTGAAACCAAATGGAGAAAAGGTGCAGAAGAAAACCTCTTGAGGGAAATGTGAGGTATAATTCTAACAATTCAAATAAAATATAAATATGGCACATTCTCGAACTAAATTTCCACTAAGCCAGTCATGGCAAGTCTGTAGTCCAATCCTCCTGGAGAGTACCCGTTGAGAAAACTGTTTCCTTGTTTCCATGGGTAAACACAAAAAGCCCGAAATCAAAGAGCACTTTCCAGGCTCAAATGCTAAGCCTCGGTGACTAAGGTATAAACTGATTAACGATGCAAGTGTCGCAAAAATCCTCGACGGTTTGGCAGATCAACGTAGCAACTCTTTCAGAAAGAAAGGAACACTCCACGGTGATCTTAATTTCCAAATGCTAAGAACCATCGCCTCTTGAACTACAGGGAATCAGCTCTCCTTTCTTCCTTCTTCTCTTCATCTCTACCCGTCGCCTAATCAACGCCTCCTTTCTCCTCAGCATCTTCCGCTCACAATTCAATTACGACGCCCCGAGCTCTGCCGTAAACGGTCTCCTTCCCCTCGAGCTCGCCTCCTGACGTCATCTAAAGCTGCCACCCAATGAGAGGTAAGGCTTAAGTATAGACCCAGTCCTCGTGAATGCTATTTGAAGACATTGGGGCATGGAGGGGGAAAAAAAGGTCGAGGCGGGAAGAAATAGAGGTGGGGATGGGGCGGGACAACAATAAGAGAGACGGTCCTCCTCTTCCAATAAAAAAACCGGCTACTTTTTCTTCTCTCTTGCTCTTAAGTACGTTCACTCTTCTCCACTCCTGTACTGTGGAAAGTGTAAGAACGGGGGGGGAGGAGGTGGAGAGAGCTAGGCTTCCCCCACAAGAGCTTCGCGCGTTCGAAAGGGATAGTGTAAGCAAGATGGATGTCCCAGTTAACCAATGAAACGCCGAGATCTATTATTTGCCTATAACCCCGTTAGATAGTATATGTGTGTATGCGGATCCCCTTCTACTTTGAAGCTCCCTCCTCCTTTCCGTCATTTCTTGGAGCCAATGGGAAGACAGGGCGGCTTGGGGTGGAGGCTTTCCCCCTCCCCTCCCGCACGCTCGGAGGCGCCATGGGCTGAAAACTAAACCGAGATGGAATCTCCCAGTCTGAACCGGTTTGAGCCGGTTCCGAGTCTGTGGCACTAGAGGAGGAGGAGCGGGAAGAGCGGAAGGAGAAGCAGCAGCAACGAAGGAAAGCGAGAGCCGGGGGGGAAACGAAAGAGCGAGTGAGAGCGAGTGGGGGGGAATTGTGTCCGAGAGAAAGAAAAGCAGTCGCCCCACGCACTCGGTTCCTTTGCCGCCTTTACCGTGTGGGGAGGGGCGGGCGAGCGAGCGAGAGAGGAGGAACTGCTGGAGGGCGCGCGTGTGCGAGGAAGCAGAGCGGGGTTCATTAAGCGCAGGAGTGGATTGGCAGGAGGAGAAGCAGGGGTTTAAAATAGAGAGAAGGGACGGGGTTAGGTATGGAAGTGAACTGAGGGGAAAGCAATCCGTGCAGTGTGAGAGCGCGAGGAAAGAAAGGGGGAGGCAGCTCAGCCACAGACTGGCCGTCTGACTGACTCCCGAGAGTCGGGTGGTTGAAAAGTGCTTTTAAGTTTTTAAAAATTTAAGGACTCCCAAAACAGGCGTGTGTGGGGGGGAGTCTAGCCAATTGAGCGGTTTCTGGCTTCCCCGCCTATTTAATTTTGGAGTGGGAAGGAGTGTGGTGTGGGTGTGTTGTAGGCCCCTAAATCCCCCCCCTCCCAAATTGGCAGATCTCCCTCAACTTCAGTGTTCAGCGTGACAGCCTACCTGAATAAGGCAGTGATCCTTAAAATCGCTGTGTTTTAATACATAAGAAGTATTGTTTATGTGAGGGTGGGGGTGTAGAAACGCCCCCTCCAACTTAAGGTTTTAAGGAAAGGCGGGAGAGGGAAACCGGTAGAGAGTACCTTCTTTCTTGCCTGGTGGAAGAACTTGCCTCGAATCAAATCGCATCCCCACCCTCCTTGTGTGTCTTTTCGGGGTGGTTGGAAAAGGGGGTGAATCTTGGGTACACATTTGAATGGATGGCCAAGCCCTGGTTTTTTCTATGGGCGAATTTGTAACTTTAAGAAACAGAAAGTGATTTGTGTGTTGTTGCCCTCTTAGCCCTTTTTTTGGGGGGGTAATTCACCTTTCCTTTCCATCCCCATTTGTTAGTAAGTCGGAGAGTTGGGGGGAGGGTGGGTGGGCTTTGAATGACTTTTGGACTGCTTATGAAAAGAGAAAGATACCTTTCTTTTGTATCTGTGGTGGGGAGTTGAGAAGGAAGGAAGGCTGGACAGATCTCTTCACTCCTCCTCCTCGTGCTTTTTAGCTTTGCTTGGATTTCTTTTTTTTTTTTAACTGCTCCTCTCCACTACTTGCCTCTCTAGAAGAAATAGTTGTGATACTCAATTAGGTAAGTGAGAGCTTTCAATTAATGAAAACACGTGCATGGGGCATTAAATTGAAAAGGGAGGGAGAAGAGGGTTTGCTGAAGAAAGTTGGGGTGTAGAGGAAAGCAATCCCCGGAGAAATCAACTGGAACTCTTGTAGAATGGGGCTGGATGTGAAAAGATCTACTGGAAAGATTGCTTTATGCTTAGCAATTCTCAAATGCATTTTAGTTTTTATTTGAAATAATGGTTCTCACTCCCTAGGCCTAAACTGTATACAGCAAACGGTGTGTGATAATTTTGTCGTTTCCAAGGAAAACAAAAATGGGGAGTGCTAAGTACGAAGCTTTTTCGTAATATAGAGATATAAGCGGGTCGTTCTTGAAGACTTGTACTTGCACCACATGGAAAGCAGAAAGAGAAAGGGGCGTGTATCTCAGAGACATAGGGCTTCAATAAGTGCCAGTTTTGAGCAAGACGAAGTTCAAAGAAGATGCTTGGAAAATCGGAAATAAAAGTAATCAGGTAGGGAAGAAAAATGTAGCAGGTTCCTGCAACCTAGGCCATCCATGGAGCATGGCGGTGGGACTGGAGCAAAGCAGCAAGTGTAGGTTAGGAAACTGGAGCTGGATACTAAAACGTAAGCGGGAGAGAGAAGGGCCTGGCGGGAGATGAAAGGAGGGCCTTTTCTTATAGGTAGATGAAGGACAAGGCGGGAGACTGGGACCGGAGAGAGAAAAGAACGAGAGTTATCTGTGAATTATTAGGAGTGGAAGTTTCCAGAAATTTTTTGTGTGTCTCCGTGCAGCAGTATTGAAACGTCCGCCTGGATCACGTGGGGGGCCCTGTATAGAAGGCAGGGAAAGGAGGGAGGGGCTGCAGCGGCCCTGCTGTGCTCTTTACTGGTCTTAGGGCGGAAAAGATAATCTGCGTGGTCCGCTCTGCTGAAAAACGAAATCTTTGGGAAAATTCTGAAAATAAACTCAACAATTTATAGCTTAGTTGTATGTCAGTAGCGTAGATGTCGCATGTTCTGCGGCGTGTCTGCTTATTGGGGAAGGGCGGCAGCCAAGGCCTAACCAATGGGTGTGTGTATGTGTATAAGTGTGAACGTAGCGGTCTCCCTTGGATGTATCCCATGTGCGTATGGTTTCTCTGTTTATGTTACTGGCCTATTTCTGATTAAGCCTTAAATTCTTTAATTCGCTAATTTTTCTGTTAAGTTAATTTCTTGTTCCGAGGAAACATTTACTGAAGCGTCTCTATGGGAGGGGCAGACTGCAGTCCTTAAATATTATATTTTGGACTCCGGTAAAGGTTTTTCATTTTATACAGCTTATCTGACTAGATGTTATACAAAGTACCTAATTGTGAACAAATATAAAACTTCGGGAAGCCTACATTTAGTAACAGCTCACTGATAATTAAAGATGAATTGGTTGTGCTGAATTGAAGTGAATGAAATTAAGAAATGAAGTGCAGAGAGATAGTTATTCTTGAGTTGTAAGTTTGCTTACTCTGAACATTGAAGGATGGTTGTCCAAATTTATTTCAAATAGTATTGTATTCTCTTTTCAAATTATTTGATGTATGCATATTACAGATACATTAGATATACTGATTAGAATAATTAAATTATGTCTAATTTTTAAGCTTGCAATTTTAAGAGTTTTTTCACTTTAATTACCTTTTGCAATTAGTAAATATATGCAGCATTAACTTTAAAGTATCTAGCTCTTACAGTGGTGAGGTATCTACACTTGCACTTTTGTACTGTCTATTAGAAGCAGCAACATCATTTTAATGAGCTCATGTGATAAGAATGTTTCCATTCCATTGATTAAGTTTATAATATGCAATCATGCCATATGACTGGTTCTTATAAGCCATGATTCCTTGTGATGGTGAAGTTTTTTCTTCTGTTCAGTCATACCAGTTCTCTGAGACTGCCTGGATAACCCTGCAGTTTTCTTAGCAAACTTTTTCAGAACTGATTTGCCACTGCCTCCTACCTAAGGAAAGTAACTGGTCCAAGGTCATCCATCTAACTTTGTGCCTAAGGTGGGACTAAATAAAACTCATGGTCTCTCAGTTTCTGGCCTAACCACTACTCCAAACTTAGTTAAGAAAATAGATTTTTCTTAAAGGAAAAGTAAGCATGAGTGGCAATTGCATGTAAATGCCCACTACAAAGTTTCTATGTACGGATAAACCAGGGGTGGGTTCTACTTACTTTTACTAGCGGTTCGCAGCGGGAGCGCGCATACGTGCTCGCTTTGCGGGAGCGCTCTTCTGCGCATGTGCACGATTTTACTAGTGGTTCTAAGAACTGGATAGAACTGGGAGCAACCCATTACTGGTATAAACTGCTCAAGAAAAAGTAAAACCAGGAATGGAAATAGTGCTTGTTGAGACTTAGAACTACAGAATTAAATACCTGAGAAAAGTGTAACTAGATATTGAAAAACATGTTTTATGTTGTTTTGGACAGTGATGTGAGGAAAATTGTTCTTTCAAACCAAGTAAAAATGTCATTTCTATACTATTGACATTGAAAAATGTCAATAGTGTAGAAATTCTATATCTGATATACATAAACATCACATTTAGGGGAGTGTACTTGATTAAATTTTGTTCTTAGTAGTCGAAGGTATATATACAATTTACCATATGAGTACTCTAGGGATATTTAAAGTTCAATCCTAAAAGAGGTTAGGCCTGCTGAATTCAATAGGAGGGTTTGTAGAGAATGAATGAGATTGCAGCCTTGTTTTGCCAAATTAAAACAACTTCAGCATAATCATTATCTGTTTAGCTATTATTTCTTTACACATTTGGGTAATGGATTCCAATAAAAAATATTGGACCATTTCCAAAACAATATGAACCACTGGAACATAGGTAAGGCTCAGTCATAAACTTAATCCTTCCAATCTAGTATCGTGAAATCTGCTGAACTACAATTCCATCATCCTCAATCAGTTATAATCAGTGACAACATTTAGTACGCATTGTAACCCATATTTCTGTGGGCATCTGAGGAAAGCTATTGCCCATATTTAATCTGGGAACACATCCTATTTAACTTAAGTAGAACTTTTGTATAGAGTAGGGTTAGTATACACATATATGATTCTTCCTTTAAAAGTTTGGAATGGGAATCATGGGTTTCTTAAAGGTAATATGTTAAACAGGCAACAGGTTTCCAACTGCTGATCATTTTAGTAAACTTATTAAGAAGGCAAATACTGTAATTCCCTCTATAGTTTTCAGAAGTTGTTGCACTTTGATTCCACTGAAAATGAATTGCATTATTTATCAATACAAATATTTACAATAGAGATAGATTACTAAAATGCAAACTTAATTTTGGGTATAATGTTTATTGATTTATTTTGTAAGAACATAACATTGAAGAGACTTCAGTTTCTCACCTCAGTAACTGGGTCACCAGTGTATTCATGCAACATACAGTGTTCAAACAATTTGTGTTACGATTTAATCTTATGGCCTGGTTCAACAATGCCTTGAAACAAAGCCTATCCACCAATCATTCTAGTGTTTGTGCCAGCCCAGCTACTGAAAATAAACCCCTCTGTTATCCCATTTTAAAAATTTATAATTTGGAATTTAATTTTGGTCCTTTCAGATATTTCATAGTCATCAATTCTTTAAAATGTAGTCATCTTTGTAAAATGCCTTGCTGAATATTTGAAAATTTAAAATTATTTTTCATTTGATTTGTTATTGGTTTTTTTCAATTTCAGTAATCTATGCCAGCAATTATGACAATGTTAGCAGACCATGCAGCACGGCAGCTGCTGGATTTCAACCAGAAGTTGGATATAAATCTGTTGGATAATGTGGTGAACTGCCTGTATCATGGAGAAGGAGCCCAGGTAGAGTACATGATTGGAAATTAGATATCCATTAAGGGATTTAAGTATACTCAAATCTGCAAAGGAAGAAACAAGTTGTTCTCTTTAAGAATGATCTTATAGCTTGACTTGTAATAAAGAGACCTGAGGAAATAGGAATATTGCAGTAATAATATACATCTTACACCTGTTTGTTTATGACTATTCAAAGTTACAAGCACTGAAAAATGTGATTTATGACAGTTTTCAGTTATGACCTTTGCAACATCCCCATGACCATGTGATCAAAATTCAGATGCTTGACAACTGGTTCATATTTATGATCATTGCTGTGTCCCAATGTCATGTGATCAGTTAACAATCTGGTACTAAGTTATCAGCTGCAGTGATTCACTTAGCAACTGTGGCAAAGGTCGTAAAATGGGGCAAAACTCACTTAAATGTTTCACTTAACAAATTGGGGCTCAATTGTGGTTTAAGTTGAGGACTACCTGTACTATAATAATAGAATCATAGAACACTTTAGAGACAGTTTTTGTTAATATAATCTGCTGATGCCCAAGTTCAGTACAGATTGCATCACAGTATTTGAACTAGAAGGCCAATAGCTTCCTTAAACCTTTGGTGATCGTTCTTTTAGTGTTATTGTTTGTGTGATCCAGTAGTGAATGAGACATATTCACTTACCTGGAAACAATTTGATTCTGTAACTCCTGAGGAAATAGACATGAATTTTGGGTTAGTTAACCTGACCACCTGTTAGATTTTTGTCCCTCTTTGTTAGTAAAGTCCTCCTGGGAAAAGATGGTTAGGTCTCTCTGGTGGTGACTTCCTCTCTGAGGGAAGTCTTGGAGGAGGCAATGATCCCTCTAATGAAATTATCACTGGACCCAATAGTCCTGAATGTCCAATTTCCAGCCTTCCCTTTTGGATGAAAGTTGGCTATGGTCCTGGAGGAAATAGATTATCTGGCCTTTCTACAATTAAGTTTCATACCAAGGCACAGAATTGAGATGGCATAGATCATACTTGTTGATGATCTCTGGCATAGCTTGAAAAAGAATGGTGTAACCATCTTGACTGTCTTGGGTCTCTCAGCTGTCTTAGATACAATTGATCATGGTATTTTGAAACCAACTAATAAGATTAAGTGTTGGAGGTACTGTATTGTGGGGTTTCTCCTTTCTGTTTGGCTTGACAGGTGGGGAGAAATTAAGTTCAAAGTTCTCAATCTACAGGTTGTCCTGGATTCAGCATCTATATAAGACCACTGGGTGAAGGTATCAGTTATCACAGTGTCTGGCATCATTAGTATTGATGATTGCTCAATTGTATATTTTGATCCCTGGCTGACTGCATGAGGCTTTCAAGATTTTGTCAGTTCCTAGGTGCATTAGAGACTCTGTTACAACAGTAACAGAGTTGGAAGGGACCTTGGAAGTCATCTAATCCAACTCCCTGCTCAAGCAGGAGACCTGTACTAGGGATTTGAACTTTCTGATTGACAAGCTCAGTGTCTTAGCCACTTGAGCCACCTAGTCAGTTAGAGCCACCTAGTCAGTTAAATGAGGAAGAACAGACTTGAAACCAACATTAGCAGCACCAAAGTGTTATAGGTACCCGGCCCTCAAAAATCCAGGGATTTTCCATTTCTTTTTCTGAATGGGATTGCAGTTTACCAGATGGAACAGATGTGCAGTTCAGGAAGCTGGATTTTCAGCTTCTGCTTGAAATGTAGGGGGCAGCTGTTGATAGGCAATCTTTGTACAAATCTGTCTTTGTGTGCCAATTATACCTTTTACTTCTTACAATCACTTAAAATCTTGGTTACTTCTCATGTGCACATTACTGTGCACTTTATTTGGGACTGCTCTTGGAAATTAGTTAAAGCTTCCACTGTTCCAGAGTGGTGGTACAAACATATGGCAATGCCACAGTATACCCATGTAACACATCTGTTTTGTGAGTGTACTACTTTCCCTTAGTTTTCCGGATGCAATTCAAAATGCTGGTTCTGAGGGCCCTTTATGTATAAGGCCTAGATATCATCTCTCTCTCTCATGGTATAAGGTCAGGCAGTCACATGCTTAGGGTACCATTCATTAAGTATCTGATGTACTCAGACAGCATTTCTTCATTGCACTATGTGCCCTTTGGAACAGTATCCACCTGGAAAGTTGAATATGCCCAATTCTACTTTAAATAGGCCTTGAAGGTCTGGCTTTTTTTTTCAATCTTGGGATAGGATAGGCTGTGGGCTATCTTTGTGAGGATTGTCACGTCTGTTCCATCAGAATGACCATTCTCCCTTTCTGTTGTTTCTTTGGTTTATAATTTGCGCACAGCCAAGCAAAACATATACATTTGCTAATTGATTATTTGGCATCATTGTTCATGTTCAGGACTAAGAAATTTTTTTTCTCAATTAACTTTCTTTCTTTGATATTTATGATAGCGAATAGGAATGGAGGAATTAATATTTAAAAATTCATTTTGCATTGTTCAATCAAATTGTAGAATAGTATCCAATGTGTTAGAATTTATAAGTCCAAGAGACAATCAAAGCTTTTATATTTTGTATTTGGGACCTGTGACTCTAGGTGTTAGGCTCTAGAGTTGGATGCTGCAAAACTTTACTTTGCTACTTACCTGCATTCACATTGTAGGTTCATAGTTTGAATTTTAAGAGCATCCTGTTACATATCTATCTCACAATATGTGTTGTGAATAGATATTCAGAGTTTTGTTTTTCAAGTTAACAGTTGAAACTATAGAGATGTTTCTTTGTTTTCTTTGTCAAGAAGGGTGTTTTCAGAAGTTTATTTTTTTTTCAAAACTTTAATAAAGCAGTATATGTGATCAAATACTAGTTTCCCCAGATGGGCAGGATCTTTTATATCAGTACCCCTAAGTCCAAAGAGCGCTTGTTGCAACATTGTTTGTTAGGTTCTAATTTGAAGTTGGTGAAATGGATTGCCAAATTTGCTGTAAAGTTGATGGAAATAAGGACAAAGTTGGTGCAGCAGAGTGTGGTAGATTGTAGGAAAGATCACTTGATTTAAAATATAGTTTAAAAAGTAGTTTTAAGATAGATTGGAGTAGATGCAGGAGTGACATTGTAATATAATTTAATGTATCTTAAATTATTGTATTCTGCCCCAATTTTATTTAGATTGTATTTTATTTTAATTTAATTTTAAGCTGTGTTTTATTTCAACTTCATTTTAAATTCTATTTGATCCAATTTTATTTTGGATTGCTTTTATCAAATTCTAGTGATGTTTTGTTTTTGGAACTTTGATATGGCCCCAAGGTTAATCAATAAAGATATACTATACTATATTATAAGCTTGATGAAATCCCATGGTTTTCAGTTGATTGCAACCCAATTACCAAGAATGCACTTTCTGTTATCTGGAGTTCGTGTGAATAATCTTGAGATCTTTCCTTTAGATTTAGAATCTGAATCCAGCATTCAGGTATTGTTTTTAGCCAAAATGTTGTCCCTTTATTCCCAAGACATCATTTTGCCATGGTGCTTACTAGAAGTGAATATCTAGGATCCTAATTAAATTTTAGTAGTGCAGTATTCCTAAAATTTGTGGAATAAAATGCTAAATATTCTATCACTGGAGCTTGTGGGCAATACATTTTTCATCAATATATATTTTATCTATCTATTCAGAGACTCTAAAAGTGCAGTCTCTGAGAAGATATCATTATTTTCATATACACAGTGTAACAATAAATGTAAAAGCATACACATGAAATTGATAACTGTTAAAACGATAAAATACTCTGGACTTTTTTTTTAAAGTGGGAACTGGGAGAAAACCTGCTACTTAGGAGAATAAAAATGTACTTATATATGTTCTAAAATCCTGCTGGGATTCAATCAACCACCTTAGTTAGGCTAAACAAAGTTCATAACCACTATGCTACTTCAGCAATGCTGGTAAGGAAGTTATAATACCTATTATAGTATATAATTAAAATGTACATAAATTGTATGTACAATTTATGGCTAAATTGAAGTGGGGGCCATACTTTGCAAAGTAGCCAAGGAATGATAGAAGTAGCCTACAGCAGGGGTCTGCAACCTTAAACACTCAAAGAGCCATTTGGACCTGTTTCCCACAGAAAAGAAAACACCGGGAGCCACA